>VMDO01012876.1:49456-60572 GCA_007922755.1 Pedetes capensis
CTGACCCTGCTTAGCTTCCGAGATCTGACGGGATCGGATGCCACAGGGCTACAGCTGCAGATATATATATATATATATATATATATATATATATATATATATATATATGTGTTCATAAAATACAGGTAGTGGCCTCCTACATAAATTGAATTAACATGTGTATACAAGTAACTGCTTTTGCATCTCACTCCTTTTGGTCATTTTGCTATCAATTGCCAGTTTAGGAATCTAAGGATCATTTAGGAATATTTCTGAATAATCTTTATGTAAATTTGAAACGGCTTATTTCTTTTTTTTTTTTTTTTTTTTCGGTACTAGGGCTTGAACCCAGGGCCTTGCGCTTGCTTGCTTTGCAAGTGCAGGACCACTGAACTGCACCCCCAACCCATTTTTTTACTTTTTGGGACAGGGTCTTGCTAAACTATGCAGACTATCTCTGGTCTCAAACTTGTGATCCTCCTGCCTTTGCCTCCAAGCCGCTGGCATTACAGGGATGTACCACTGCACCTGGTGGAAACTGCTTATTTCTAATTAATCTATTTTTTCCTGCACCAATCCTAAAATCTTCCAGCATAATCTCCTTTGCTACCTTATTTCTGATTTTTGTAAATTTAATGTCCGTTATCACATTATTATTCATCTTTTAAGGCACTGATTTTTAATTAATCATAAATATACTTTGTTCCAGATCTCTTTGCAGTTTTCTCTTCAACTGTTTCTATCTTTTGTACCTTGTACTAAAAAGCAAAACAAAATCTATTTGAGTTCAGTGAAATATTTGGTAGGAATTAAGGTCAGCACAGTTCTATTTCCCTTCAAGAAATTAGTTTTTAGAATAATTCTAATTTTGTCTTGGCATCCATGATTCTTCCTTTTTTTTTTTTGTTTTTATTAGAAATTTTTAATGTACATCATAATGTGATTCATTTTGACATGCTTTTCATTGTGACAATTTTCATATATGCAGTTTGATAAGCATTATACATATTGGTTACCCTTTACCCTCCTCTATGTTTCCCCCCTCCCCCCTTCCTATCTAAGTTTCCCATCCAAGTCTTCTCTACCATGATTCTTCCTTAAACTAGGATTAAAAGTTCTTCAGAGCTCTGACAAGGGATGCAGTGTATTTTAACTTTAAAGGCAAATTAGTTATCAGGGAGAGATTGAATCCCAAGTACTTCCTATCCATTTTTTTTTTTTTTTTTTGCGGTACTGGGGGTTGGACCCAGGGCCTCGCGCCTGCATGCTCTGCAAGTGCTGGACCACTGAGCTGCACCCCCAGCCCACTTTTTTTTTAGTTTTTGAGACAGGGTCTCGCTAAATTACGCAGACTGCCTCTGGTCTCGAACTTGCAATCCTCCTGCCTCCGCCTCCTGAGCTGCTGGGATAACAGGCATGCGCCACCACGCCCTGCAGTACTTCCTATCCTTGATACTTAATCATTTTATAGATTGAATATGAAACTGAAGCTTTCTACTAGGGTTCCCTAATTTCCAGGTTAAGTTTAATCTGCTGGTTCATTTTCTTCCCTCCAAGCTCTGAGGTTAAAGTAATCAATGTGGCTATCTCTCAGCATAGCAGTAATGATTTGTGGTGCTGTATCAGTCTTAAGTTGCAGGAATTACTTCACACTTCTTTTAATTATAGACTTACTATTTTAGGTCTGTTTCTGTATGTGAGTCAAATATGTATTCTCTATATAAATAAGGCATTTATCTCTTTAACTTTGTAGAGACATTCTTCAGTGCCTGGAAAAGTCATTGGAATTTAGAATCATACTGCTTAACTGTTTTTATAGGAGTGATATAATTCTACCATCCAAGTTTTAATGCAGTGATTTAAGTCTATCTGCAGAAGCAAATACTTTATACCAGTGGTTCTGAAACTTTAATGTGTATCTGAATCACATGGAATCCTTATTAAAACACATTTCTGGGCCCTATCCCTAGATTTTATTTATTTTTTACTTTATTTTTTTTCTTTTTGTAGCTGAGGCAAAGCAAGATTTTGCATTTCTGACAAATTCTCAGATAGTACTGCTGCTTCTGCTGCTACTGATAGTCTAAGAACCACACTTCAAGAACCATTGCTTAGAAGATCTTTCTCCTATTTCATAACCATGACATTTTAGGGTAATTTGTTGTATTAAAAAAAAGGGAACAGGAAAATACAAAAAATAAACCTCAAAGTGATAACAAGATTTGATGGGCTTTAAAAAATAAATATTCAGATTATCTCTATGTGACAGTATACATTTGTTAATACAAGTAATGTAGTATTTGAATGAATATGATATACTGTCATAAGAGAATACTCAAGGAGTGCACAGTGAAATGCCTAAGTCTGATCACTATTGTTGTTGTTGTTAGGTGCCATCGAGTCGGTATCCAACTCATAGTGACCCTCACAGGGTTTTCAATGGCTGACTGTTTCGGGATTGCCTTGGGAGTAGATTGCCAGGCCCTTCTCCCATTTTTGCGGTGCTGGGAATTGAACTCAGGTCCTCAGAGACTGCAGCGCAGCACTCTACCAACTGAGCTAAATCCTAGCCCTGATCACTATTAATTGTAATAAAAGACTTAGAAGAGGGAAGGAGGTAAAGTAGAAGGCTACAAATGTTGTGTCTAAAAGAATGAAATTTTAAATCCCTGATTTGCCAGTTCATTGAATAAATTTGGAGCATATAACCTCACTAGGTTGTTTTAGTGTTGAATGAGTTAATATGAAATGCTCTGCTTGTGGTAGCTGTTCTATAAAGTTATCTTATTTTATTTTTGAGACAAGTTCTCACTATGTATCCTGGGCTGAGCTTGAATTTGTGATCCTCCTGCCTCAGCCTCCTAAGTGCTGGGATTATAGGCATTTGCCACCATGCCTGGCTAACAAAGTTATTTCCATAGGAGTTGGCCTCTTTAGTTGTTTTTGTACACTAAAGAATCTTCTCAAACTTTATGGATGATAGATAAATTATTTTCAAAATCATTACTTACAAAGTAATTGAATCTCAGCAGTCACAGCAATATGCATGCTATAGAAATCAAACCGAATATGTGAGCCTTATTTTCCAAACACATGTAATCTGCTTATGGAGTTAGGATTCTTTCCATTGAAAATACCAGAATACTCTGTTAAAAGTGGAGTAACTGACATTTTTAGCATAAGAAACTCAGGGACCAAACAGTTAACAGAGCGGGTACAGTGGCATACTGGGGTTATCAACTTTCTGGATTCTTTCCACCTTTTCTGCTCTGCCATCTTTAGCATGTTGTTTTTTGTCTTTGGGCTTCTCCTTTTGAGATCATAAAATGGCTATCACAGCTGTAGACATCATTATATTTGCACAAGGATTCAAAGGCATAGAAATAGGTTAATTTCTGTTTTTAAGTCTCCTTTGTCAAGGTGGAAAGCCTTTCCCAAAAGCCCATTGTAGAATTGTCCTCTGCTCTTATTGACCAGGATTAGAATATACAGATCTGTGTTGAGTTCCAGGGAGGCTAGAAAGGCAAGTATCTGGCATTGTCAGCCTGAGTGGTGGGACTGGTAGCTGAGAGAGGCAACAGATGACTGTTGGGTAGTTAACAGGATCTGCCTTAAGGAGACAAGACCAGGCATACATTAAAGTTTAGTCCAGGGATCTCCAACCCCTAGCCAGACTGGTACTGGTCCGTGGCCTGTTAGGAGCCCAGACTGCACAGCAGGAGGTGAGTGAAGCTTCATCTGTATTTACAGCCATTCCCTACTACTTGAATCATCCCCAAATCTGTCCACTATGGATGGCCCTGCTGGTATCTGAAATATCATGTGGCATATTTTCAGCATCACAGCAAAATGCAAGACCCCATAGCACAACAAGCTGACAAACATGTAGGGGAGGTAGCCTGTAGATGCATCTAGAGTAGGAGGAGGTAGCCTCTAGATGCTGAAAAAGGCAAGAGAACAGATTCTCCCTTTATAAGTTTTTGGGGCTGTCATAGCAAATAACATAGACCAGTGGCTTAAACATAGAAATTGATTTCCTCACAGTTCTAGAAGCTAAATGGCTGCTATCAAAGTGTGGTCAGGGTTGATATCTTCTGAGGACTCTCTCCTTGCCTGTCTTTTCCTGTCTTCACATGGTCTTTCGTCCATTTGTGTTTGTGCCCTCATTTTTTTTTCATAGTACTGGAGGACTGAACCAAAGGCCCTATGCATATGTTGCAAGTGCTCTACCACTAAGATGCACCCCAACCCCTTTTTTATTTTTTATTTTGAGACAGGGTTTTGCTGAATTATGCAGGCTGCCTCTGGCCTTGAACTCACAATCCTTCTCCCAAGTCACTGGGCTTACAGACATGCACCATCCTGCCTGGCCCCTCATCTCTTCTAGACACCAGTCATATTGGATTAGGGCCTGCCTTTGTTGGATTAGGTACTCCTCATTAGGTTATTAAATCTCATTTTAACTTAATTTACCTTTAAAGACCCTTTCTCCCAATACAGACACATTGTGAGATGCTAGGGATTGAGATTTTAACAAAGGAATATTGGGGTTTACAATTTAGCATATAACTTTCCCCTAGGTGCTCCAAACGGAACAGGTTCTGCTAATACTTAGGACTCCTGACCTCTAAACTGTAAAATAATAAATTTATGTTAAGTTATCATATTTGTGGCATTTTGTTACAGTGAATTATAAAATAAACGTAATTACAGGTAACCTGAATCTTTTTTGGTTTCGGGGGATAGGCTCTCACTATGGACTAGTATGGTCTCTAAATCACCATCCTCCTGCCTCAGCCTCCTGAGTGCTAGGATTACAGGCATGTGCTAGCACACCCAGCCAATGTGAATCTATTAATAGGAGACTCAATGACTGATTCTTGGGACATCTATACAATGGAGTATTATGTAGGAATCAAAAATAGTGAAACAACTGTCCATCAATTGATGAGTGGATAAACAAGATGTATATGTGTATATATAGATATAGATATATAGATACAGATACAGATATAGATATAGGTATATTGCCTGCAGCCATACCACTGTGGCATCCCATCCTGTCAGATCTTGGAAGCTAAGCAGGATCAGGTCTGGTTAGTACTTGAATGGGAGACCATCTAGGAATACCAGGTGCTGTAGGCTTCAGAGAACAACCAGGCAACTCACTCCCAAAAACAATCAGCTATTGAAAACACTATGAATAGCAGAGAAGCACTAACAATACTGATTCACTTGTTGTATGTAGGGTCACTATAAGTCGGACACTGACTCGACAGCACCTAGCAACAACTATATATAATACACACACACACACACACACACACACACAGAGAGAGAGAGAGAGAGAGAGAGAGAGAGAGCAGAATATTATTCAGCCTTAAAAAGGAAGGGAATTCTGGCTCATGCTACAACATGGACAAGCCTTGAGGACATTATGCTAAGTGAAATAAGCCAGTCACAAAAAGACAAATACAGTATGATTCCATTTATAGGAAGTTATCTGAAGTAGTCATTCATAAAAACAAAAGTGAATAGTAGTTGCTAGGTTTAGGGAAGGAAGAAACAAGTTATTTACTGGGTATAAAGTTTCAGTTTTGTTAGATGAAAAAGCTGTAGAAATTGGTCCAACAACAATGTGAGTATACTTAACCAACTGAGTTGTAACTTAAGATGGTTGAGATGGTAAGTGTTATGTTATATTATTTTACCACAATTTAAAATTTTGTTTTTTAAATAGTGAAAGGAGGTAAGTTAAGGCAAGGACAGGAAAATAGGTGCAGTTGCTTCCATTTTCTTATTTTAGAGTAAGGCCTTATACACACATAATGCATATGTGTCCATAGACTATCTCTGGAAGAGATAGTCTGGCATAGAGATTACTTCTCAGAATGGGGCTATGGAGGACTAGGAGATGGGAGCACAGGGATGGGATGAATACTTAAAAACTCTTTGAAACTTTCTGATTTTTTAACCAGTGCTTGTATTACATATTTAAATTGTTCTTAAATGTGTAACTTGGGGATAGATACTTCAGAGACCATTCCCTTAGTTTGATTATCCTTAAAGACTATGAAATTGCTTTGTCAATCCAGTTAGACCTGTGTCTAGATATGTCTTGACCTTTAAAAGGTTAAAAGATCTTATTCATAGATACAGATATATTTTATTGTTTGATGTCTGATGGTATATTTTCAGAATCCTAGTTTCCTTGAGTACAATGGTAATATATTCACTTAGAACCAAAAAAAGAAAGAGGAAAAAAAGAAAATGAAGAAAAAAGATGGATGGAAAAAATAGGAAAATAGTCAATAAATGTTTTCTGCTTCTTAAAACCATATAACCTATTGACAGGAATAGAAGGAAGAGACTTGACAGTAGCAATGGATTTTTGACTCTTGTAGAACTTTTTTTTTTTGTCCTCACTAAGAGGCTGAACCCAGGGCCTCATGCATACTTTGCAATCACTCTACCACTAAGCTGCACCCCTATCACCTTTTTTATTTTTTATTTTGAGACAGAGTCCCACTAAGTTACATAGGCTGCCTCTAGCCTCAAACTTGTGATCCTCTTGCCTCAGCATTCCATATCTCCAGTATTACAGGTGTGCACCACTGTGCAGGGTTGAGATTATTTCTTAAAACTTCTGCTTGCAAATTGTTAGGTTAATTATGCAAGTGCCTGAGTTCTTGCGCCATACCTTCCATTTAAAGATTGCAACATTTTATAACTACAGTTGTTTAGAAGCTGTTCTGGAATGAAACTTTCTTGGTATGTATGGATGTATTTTTCTTCCCAACAATTGTAACCCCTACTTTTCTCTAAATAATACTTAGTTAAAGGGACATATTTCCACCATGCCATATCCTTATCTTTGGGGTTTTTGCATCTCCATAAAAAACAAAAAATGTTTTTGTAACTTGTTCACTTATCTTTCCCTCTTAATTTATTGTTTTACTATACTTAATTCAGCATCCAGAAAAGTGCTTTGCACTTGGTAGGGGGTGTAATAAATGGTAATGGATGACTGATAGTGAGATCAATATTCTGGTTTATGTAAGGAATATTATTTTGTCCTTATTTCGAATTGAAGCACTTACAATTTGATACAAGCAAAATTTCCCTAGAAAGCAAATTTTCTTTAAAAGAATTTTAGAGCCATGTGCAGTGGCACACACAGGCGCATAATCCTAGTGCTAAGAAGGCAGAGACACGAGGATCACAAGTTTGAGGCTAATGAAAGCCTGTGTAATTTAGCTAGACCCTGTCTCAAGATAAAAAGTAAAAAATGGGCTGAGGGTGCAGCTTAATGGTAGAGCACTTGCAAAAGCATGCATGGTCCCTGAATTCAACTCACCAGTGCCAAAAATAAAAAAATAAAAAATAAAAAGATTTTTATCCCAGGTATGGTGGCACATACCCATAATCTCAGCACCGGTTTGGCTAAAGCAGGAGAATTGTGAGTCCAAGATCAACCTGAGCTACATGGCAAGACCCTGGCTCCAAAAAGAAAAGAAAAGAATAGAAAAGAAAAGAAAAGTTTTCCTTTTGCAAACAGGAGGAAATTATTTTAGTGATTGTTTATTATTATTATTAGAAATAGCAGTGCTGAGGATGTAGGTCAGTGGTAAAGTGCTTTGGCAGCATGCCTGTGGCCTTAAATTGGAGACTCTTAGCAACCCTCATAGGGTTGTCTTTTTTCTTTCTTTATTCCTTTTTTTGTTTGTTTGTTTTTCTTTTTTTTCTGATACTGGGGATTGAACCCAGGGTCTCATGTCTGCATGCTTTGCAAATGGTGGACCACTGAGCTGCACCCCCCAGCCCATTTGTTTTGTTTTGTTTTGTTTTTATTTTTTGAGACAGGGTCTCACTAAATTATGCAGACTGCCTCTGGTCTCAAACTTGTGATTCTGCTGCCTCTGCCTCCCGAGCTGCTGGGATTACAGGCGTTCGCCACCATGCCCGGCTCCTCATATGGTTTTCAATGGCTGATTATTTTGGGATTGTCTCCAGAGTGGATTGCCACATCATTCCCCAATTTTTTCAGTGCTAGGGATTGAACCTGGGTCCTCAGAAAGTGCGGAGCAGCACTCTACCAACTGAGCTAAACCCTAGCCCTGGTTGGATCCCTAACATCACAAAAACAATTAAATAAATAAATAGTAACCGTAGTAGCAGCATTAGTAGATAAGTCATGCTAAGTGCACTCTTATGTTGTATCTCAGTCTTCCCAACAATATTATTAGATATTGTTGTGGGGTTTTTTTTGTTTGTTTCTTTGAGGTACTCAGGAGTTGAACCTAGGGCCTCACATATGTTTGGCAAGTGCTCTTCCACTGAGCTGCACCCTCAAGTTCCTTTTTAATTTTTTATCTTGAGACAAGGTCTGGCTAAGTTATACAGGTTGCCTCTGTCCTCAAACTTGCAATCCTGCCTCCACTTCCCGAGTGACTGGGATTACAGGCAAGAGCCACCATGCCTGACTTGTGCCCATTTTTATGAGGAGGAAATTAAGCTCAGAGAAATTAAGGAATGTGCTCAAGATCGTGTGGCAATTAAGTAAAAACCAGGATATGAACTCAATTTAGTTTTGTTTCATATTTGGGCTTGATATTCCCAGTGCAACAATATGAGTGTGTTTTTGTCCTCTTCAAAATTCCAAAGGAAGTTAGGGAAGTCCCAAAGAGATATTTAAAAAAAAAAAAAAAAAAAGAAAGAAAGAAAGAAAAAGAAAAAAGAAAAAAGAATGCTGGGTGTGGTGGTACATACCTATATCCCAGTACTGAGGAGGCTGAGGCAAGAAGATCACAAGTTCAAAGCCAGCCTGCACTGCATGGTAAGACCTTTGTCTACAAAACCAAAGGAGGAAAAAAGGGAGGAAGGGGAGAGAGAGAGAGAGAGAGAGGGAGAGAGAGAGAGAGAGAGAGAGAGAGAGAGAGAATGAGAATTTATACCTGCAGTGTAAACTGGGAAAAATCACCATTTGCATGCTAGAAAAAAGCATTAGGGAGCTAGGGATATAGCTCAGTGGTAGAGTGCTTGCCTAGCATATGCAGGATCCTGGGTTTGATCCCCCAACACCATAAACAACAATAACAGCAATAAGAACCAAAGGGAGGATTGGGGGAAAAGAAAGAAGGAGGAGGAGGAGGAGGAGGAGGAGGAGGAAGAGAGAAAATTTCTTCTTTCTTTATTTTTTGTGATACTGGGGAGCTGAACACAGGGCCCTGCACATACTTTTGCAAGTGTTCTGCTACTGAGCTGCAGCCCTCAGGCCCTTTTATTTTTTACCTTGAGACAAGGTCTTGCTAAACTGCACAGGTTGTCTCTGGCCTTGAACCTGAAATCCTCCTTCCTCCACCTCCTGAGTTACTGGGATTACAGGCATGAACCACTGTGCCTAGCCCAGGAAATTTCTATAATATGAATTTCAAGCAAAATCAGGTTATGTAAGGCCCTACCATCCTGAGAGGTATGTATATAAAAGCCCACCAAGTGAGTGATTTAAGGAAACATCTTTTATTCCTGACTTACTAAAAATGTTTGAAGTCAGAAATAACTATTAATTTACCAAATGTCTTTTAGTATCTATTTAAATAATCTTATAGCTTTTCTCATTTGGCTTAATAATATACTAATTATATTAATTGAGTTTGTAAGTAGTCATTCATCATTGCTTTCTTGGAAATAAGTTATTTAGTCGTGAGGAAGACAGTTTACAGAATCTAGAAACAGTTCATGAATTGGAATTCTCAGGTACCTCATCCTTAAGAACTTGAAATGTCCTTTGTCTCACTTTAGGATTCTTAAAATTTAATGTAGAACTAAATATGTTTATCACAAGTAAATATTTGTTCTGTGAGCCAATTACATTGTAATTCTATTGTTAGGTGCCATCAAGTTGTGTCTGACTCATAGGGACCCTCATAGAGTTTTCAATGGCTTATTGTTTTGGGATTCCTTTGGGAGTGAATTGCTGAGTCCTCCCATGTAATTCTATTGTTGTTGTTGTTAGGTGCCGTCGAGTAGAGTCCCACTCATAGGGACCCTATGTACAGCAGATCGAAACACTTCCCGATTCTGTGCCAGGCAAACGATCTTATTTATGTTTAAGCCCATTGTTGCAGACACTGTGTCAATCCATCTGGTGGAGGGTTTTCCTCTTTTGCATTGACCTGCCACTCTTCCAAACATGATGTCCTTCTCCAGGGATTGTTCTCTCCTGACTACATGTCCGAAATATGTAAGACGCAGTTTGGCCATTCTTGCTTCCAAGGAGCACTCTGGTTGTACTTCTTCTAGGACAGATTTGTTGATTCTTTTGGCAGTCCATGGTATATTCAATAGACGTCCCCAGCACCACAATTCAAAAGCATCAATTCTTTTTCTGTCCCTCTTGTTCAGTGTCCAGCTTTCACAACTATATGATGCCACTGAAAATACCATGGCATGAGTCAGACGCACCTTCGTCTTCAATGTGACATCTTTGCTTTTCAATACTCTAAAGAGATCTTTTGCCACAGCTTTTCCTAGAGCAATGTGTCTTTTGATTTCTTGACTGCTGCTTCCACGGGTGTTGATTACAGAGCCAAGCAAAGTAAAATCTTGGACAACCTCAATCTTTTCTCCATTTAATGTGAAGTTGCGTGCTGACCCAGTCGTGAGGATTTTTGTTTTGTTGATGTTTAGTCGTAACCCATATTGAAGGCTATGATCCTTGATCTTCATCAGTAAATGTTTTAAATCGTCTTCACTTTCAGCAAGCAGAGTGGTGTCATCTGCATAACGCAGGTTGTTAATGAGTCTTCCTCCAATCTTGATGCCACGTTCTTCCTCATAAAGTCCAGCTTCTCGGATTATTTGCTCAGCGTATAAATTGAAGAGATAGGGTGAAAGTATACAGCCCTGACGCACATCTTTCTCAACTTTAAACCACTTTGTTTCCTTGTTCTATTCGAACAACTGCCTCCTGGTTCATGTACAGATTTCTCATGAGCACAATTAGGTGTTCTGGTATTCCCATTTTCCGAAGTGTTATCCATAATTTGTTGTGATCCACACAATCAAATGCTTTTGCGTAGTCAATAAAACATAGATAGACATCTTTTTGATATTCTCTGCTTTCAGCTAATATCCA
>VMDO01012877.1:0-60448 GCA_007922755.1 Pedetes capensis
ACTTTATAGTTATACTAGGTAGGGGCAGAAAATAGTGTTTATTAATTTGTCTAATTGTCATCAGTCTTTTCATAAGTGGTGTACTTAAGAGTTACTTGAAAATAGCATAAAATAGGTTAGTCAGAGGGAAATGCTATTTTTCTTTCAAGTCATTTTAGACAGACATTAATTTATAAAATCTAGAATTCATGTAGATTTTTCTATTTGTAAGTAATATGTCAGGTAAATGATGAGCTTTCGTTCCTGGAGAAGTGTTAAATTTTAAAAAAATAGTAATAAGAGCAAGCACAATCTAAGTGTCTTAAATTACAACCAAGAGGTCAGTTAGAGATGAGTTGTGGTAGTGGGAGAATTCTGTTATATAATTACTCCTTGATGAAGAGCTATTTGCACTTACATAATTTGAGAAATCATAATGTCTCTTGCCATGTTTCCATATTCTCTCCCTATTCCACTCACATAGATGTACTCCCATGTATTTGAGAGTAAAGGGAAAAGCAAATTTAGAACTTTCCAATGGAGCTACAGCATGTCTTGGGTAGTGACGTTGCACTTGTCCATTTTATTTAGTGAACAATAAACCCCTATTATCAGAATATCCACTGCAGGGTCTTAAGACAAAGCTTTTCAAGTAAGAGCCATATTGATCATCAAAGATCATAGAGATTCTCCCTGAATGCCAAGATTAGTCACTTTTTAAATGCGTTTTTATTGGTTTTCTTCTTAAAATTATTTTTATAAAGCTAAAGCTTCAAAGGTTTTTCTGTAGAGATATTCACAACAGCTGTACAGCAATGTATTTGTACTGTATATTAATAATGTGGTTATGAAATTAAACATGTAGTAGTACAAAACGATGCTTAAATCATAGAAACGCTACCAGCTTGTCAACTTAGTGAGCTCGGATACTGTGGAATATGGGTTAGTTATTTTGTGCCTTGAAGCTTTTTTTTTTCTTTAAAAACCATTATGTTGTATATAGCTTAAGGCCTTCAAAGGAGAGATGCCTATTTTTGTAGATCTATAAGTATTTGATTTCAAGTAGTGAATTGAATGAGTGTTTATTTTCTGTGATCTTGGGGTTGAGAAAATGCATTTCCAAAACACACTGCTGAAAATTTCACCCATGCATGACCCTATCTTTATTTGAGCCTCACTTCTTCCAAAAACCGTCTAGGCAAATACATTTGTAATATTTGTGTGCTTAACTATGCATGTCTCTTACAGGGTTCTCTCGCTGCCATGACACTCAATCAAAGCACCTAGAGTAGCCTGGTCGAGACCAGAGTGGCTGCGAAGCAGAGCAAGTACAGAGGAAGGCACTGGGAGATCACCAGGTAAACAGAAGGTTACTTGTCACTCCCACTCTGTGCCCAAAGAGGCTTGCCACTTCGTCCCTCCTCAGTGGCAAGAGAGTACTCTTCTGTGCTAAGTGCTTGGTTTTGTGATTTGTCTTTCAGAATTGGAAATGGAGCAGCCTTTTGGAATTGGGCAGGAAGCAACAGAACACCGAGTTGGATCCTTCTTTAGGGAAATCGAGTTATGGATTTATGGTCCTGGTCAAGCTCAGCCCAGCCCCAGCCAGGGGCGGGCTCAGCAGCAAGAGTTCTGGTGGCTGCGGCGGCAGTAGCAGCGGCAGCGGCAGGAAAGGCAGCGGCAGCTTGGTCCTCTGACTCTCTTCGGTGACGGGTATTCTTGGGTGGATAATACGGATTACGTTGTTATTGCTTAAGAATACGCGTAGTCGAGGAGAGTACCAGCGGCAGGCGGGCAGCAGCCGCCCCTCCCAGCCCACCAGCTGGCCACGGAACACGCGTGGTTGCCAAGGTAGCACTTTTTGTTTCTCTTTCTTTGGGTGCTTTTGCTCTCAGTCTGCCAGAAGGGCTCTGCGCCGCACCTCTGGTGACCCAGACTGTAAAATGGGTGCGCGCCGAGAGGCGGGGGGGAAAGACAGAGGGGAGAGGAAGGGCGGAGAAAGGGAGAGGGTCGGCGCAGCGAAGCCTGCGGGGCCGTGAGGCGGCCCCCTTGGCTGGTCTCCCCTCTCCGGTGGGGTGCGGCTGAGGGCAACGATGCAGACGGGGAGGTTCTCTAAAGTTGGGAATGACCAAAAGGCGTTGAGCAGCTTTACAGCGTCGCGAGTGAAGAGCTGGAGCTCAGCAGAGGGTCGCTGGGGGCCGCCTCCGCAGAAAGGGCGTGTCGGTGGGCCTCTCCCCCGCGGGCTTGCCAAGGCTGGTGACTGCGCGAATCCCGGGCCCCGGGCGGTGTCGGAGCCCCACCCCACGCCGGCCGAGCCACTCCGCAACCAAACGTGGCGGCCCAGCTGGGGAGGGGGCGGGGGACAGAAGGCTGGGTCCCCTCAGAACTTTCAGATGGGAAATGTCATGGGTCTCTCAGGAGCCCATATTTTCTTTTCGGATTCTCCGCGAAGAGGTGGAGAGACAGGATGGGAACCGGATTGGTTGCACTGTGGCACGGAACTGGAACCTTCCTGAATGAGGTTGGGACTGGCAGTGGCTGTTCAGACGTCCAGTCTCTTTGGGACACCTCTCCAGCTCTGCCTTCCCTGCCTCTGCTTTTAGGATGGGTCTCAAACACCAACAAACCGTTCCCCCTGTCAGGTCGGCTGCGAAGGGACCCGAGGAAGAGAAAGCCTTTCCCTCCTTCTGCTTCCAGTTTTTGTTTGCTTGTTTCAAATATTAATGGACCATAGAGCCATATGGATTCGTCCCCTCCTAGTGAAGAGCAAGCAACCGCCCACCGACTCCCTCCAGGATGCCTGGTCGCTCCCTGGGACGAGACGACATGCCAGGAGTTGAGATGCCTGCGTGGAGCTGGCAAAGATGGTCCACAGTTGGAAGGCTGAAGCGGAAGCTCCAGCTCTCAGCTCTTGCTAGCCGCGGACCACTTAGCTCTTGTCACTCACTTCTCCCCTTTGCGAGGAACCAAGGACCCCTTGGGTGGTGGCGCTTCGAAGATGGGTGGAGAAATGCTGGGGACAAGAACAGACCACGCACCCAGAAGATTCCACCAGGAGCGGCAAGACACTAAGACCGTCGTTTGTGCACGGGGCTGTGAAGACTAATACCTGAGAAGTCCAACCTGCAGGAGAAATTAAATGAGAAGCTCTCCCTTGCGGCACTCCTGGACCCATTCTGAACTGAGCAGCGGCCCAGTCACCTTCTCCCTGTGGAGCATATGCCTTTCCTGAGTATGACCTTGCATTTTCCCCACGGAGTTCTTGCCCACAAGAGCAGTCTGAACCCTGAAGAGGCTGACAGAGAGGTGTCTTGGAGGAAGCAGACAGACTCTAATGCTTTCCAATTTAGGGTCCCCCCCTCCTTTCTCCAGTACTTAGGATTCCTAGTGAAGGGTACTTCACGCCCCTCCTCTCCCAATCCCTATTCCTACCCTGCCTCAGGTGATCCCACAACTACACTCAGGTTTTGCACTTAAGCCACATTGCCTGCAGGGGAAACGGGTGGAGCTCTTTTCAGATGCTTCCAGGGAGCGATTCCATTTTAAGAATTAGATGAAGTAGGAAAGAAAACACAGATGCTATCCTTGCACTCCACATTCAATCACTACCCAAGAAAATATGTAACTACTACTGCCCTGTCCTTCATTGTTCCATTAACTATCCTCTTTTTCTAGAGATCTACCAGTTGGTGATTAAGGACTTTTAAATATTGTGCTTGTTATGTATTTAACAAAATGCAGTGTGTCTACTGATGGCGTTTCACTGGGAAGTTAGAAAAGTAGAGAGAAGCTACATAATCTAGTTCCTACATCGTCTGGGAAAAGTTGGCCTCATGCTGATTGACTAAATAAGTGTATAAGGTTTAAAGCCAGGGAGAGCTGAGGGCCTTGTAATAGGGTTTGTGAGAAATGGAATATGTAATATTCCGTTGTTGTGTACATGAGGAAGATCTTTTTAAAAAATAAGCTATTTCATTCTATTCTTTGGCACTAGCACCTCAGCTTATTGCAATTGCTTCATAAATGAATGATAAGTTTTAGAATGGTATAATTGCAAATGATAGTCATGAAATCTAAAAGCTTCTACTCACAGTTAAAAAAAGGTTGTTTTTTGGGGTTTTTTTTGGATCATGTGGTTTAAATACTTATCTCCTTGCTTTCTTTCCTTTGCAGAATTATTTTCTTATAAAAGTTTTCATGAGGTGTCAATCTGACTGAACTGGTTTCTACTTAAGTTTTGTTTTCTTTTGCTTTTTGTTTTGGGGATTTTTTGGGGGGAGGAAGGTATGTTTTACTAGTCCAAAGTCTTTTAAAATAATAAGAAAAAGTCAAAATTTTATAAATTGAAATTATTGCAGTTAATTATTCTTATTTATAAGACAGCTTATTTTCCCTCAGAAAATAGAATTGTAAATTACATTGCCATCAGCCAGTTATTACTTTTACCCTGTTAGTATCCATAGCCAAGATTAAAGAAGTGCAAAGTGCTTGTTGGTGGTTTTCATGTTAGATCCAAGTAATATTGAGTAGTTGTAATTGTTTCTCATTTGATGTGCAAGTGCTGGAAGAATAAGCATCCTTTTTCTAAAATTTGCTTTGCTTTAAAAAGTTAATAGAGCTTCTATTAAACAAATGTGGGTAGAGTTTAGACTATTCATTTGATAAGATTAATTAAGGCATAAAAAGAAAATTTATGAAAATTGTTTTTGTTCATTAATTATATTTTAATCAAGCCTGCCTAAATACTCAAATTTATAGGATCACAACTTATGGCTATGGATGGAAGACTTTAGGTTTCCCATCAAAACTTAGGAAATCTACAAACACTCAATTTTATAGTATGGTAATATGCATTAATAGTTGTAAGAAACATCATATCAGTTGATGGTGTGCTACTGAGTCTCAGGTAAGGAGCTTGATAGAAAATGAATTTTGCAAAGAATTTTATTTTATTTATTATATTTATGAATTGTGCCAATGATTTTGCAGTAGAATTTCCAAGAATGATGATGATCAGGATTAAAGATCCATAGAGAATCATGACAACTTCTGTGTGAATGCAAAAAGGTACTGGACTGATGACTTTGATAAAGTATACTCTAAAGAAATAATCATATCCTAAACCCCAGATCTTTCTCTGAAGCCATTGTTAGCCCTAGAATGAATGATGTTGTTTGTGGTGTCACAGCAGTGCTAATCTAGAACCAGAGCAGAGCTCCCATTGAAAGTCCCAGCAAAGCAAGGCAATGATAAAATAGCATTTAATGGATGGAAAATTCCATCAACCATGTTATCATTTTTAAATTACATTCCACATTAGTAATGGTAAATTTCCAAATATAAAAATAGAAAATGAAGATGGACATGATGAAGATATTGGGAAATGTTTGTGTTTTATATAGAATAGAAGAGAGAGGAGTAAGGAAGGACATAGAAGAGACCACAATGTAAGACATTCACCATTATTCACTATTTTCTCAATGTGATACAGGTGCAGCTATCATTGTATCACTGACATGATAGAATGATCTCATAATATCAGAGAGTATTGTATTCAAATAGACTTACTACTTTAAAGTAAATTTGCTTTGAAAATATTTTCAGTGAGAAGAGAAAATAATACTATTCATATCAGAATACTTGAAGACATTTTTATTACTTCATTCAGCTATTACATTTAATAATTGGTACCGATACAACTGTAAAGACAAATCCTAAATAGATTTTAAACAAATAGTTTCGTAGTGCTATTTGTTTTTAGAATATTTTGAGAGTTTTGCCTTGGCACTTGTGCTCTAAATCATTACTTACAAAGTCTTGAATTTCAGTCTACAAAACATTTTGCGTCCGTGTCTAAATAAGCCTTTAGGGTAAGAAAATGTTGCAGTTTATCCACAAAAGTATAAACTAAAATGAGATATTATGAAATTTTAAATTTTCTTGAAATGCGTTTAGTGCTCAGCAATTAATTGTGTTTGTTGAACTCAGACTAACAATAGAACCAGTGTATCTCTAATGTTCATATTGTCCGGACTATAAATTTGTGACTACTTAAATTTTTTCCACCTTTTATATTCTATCTAATAATAATGTGAGCTAAGTAAGACAATCTGATTTTCAAAACCAATAAAATATTATATCTATAAAAGTATAAATACATTTTTCATTTGCTTTGTTTGTGACAATACCCTTTATGACTCCATAATAATCCAGAGTATCTTAAAATATATACACATACCAGTTATAGCTATAACTAAACTTCTTTAAAAAGCAAAAAAAAAATCATGAATTCAGTTTAGAGCATTTAAAATAAGGCTTATTAGGTTTATTTATTAGCTTAAAGTAAATACTGAGTTTCATCCAATTAAATTTCAAGTTAAAAATACTTATAATTCTGTAATCCATTTACTAGTACTATACTTTTGGTTTACATAAAATTTATACGATAGTAAACTTTTTAAAAGTTGACAAATTACAACAGTGACATAATTGTGTAATCTAAAGGTAAAGTCTATTTGTAAACTTCAATAGAACATGTGGGTTCATAGAAAATATTGTTCTAAAAAGATTTGGTTTTTTTGTTTGTTTGTTTGTCATTTGTTTGGAAGTACTTGGAGGTTGAACCCATGGCTTCACACATATTTTACAAGTTCTCTATCTCTAGGCTGCACCCCCAGCCCATTTTTTATTTTTTATTTTGAGTCATGGTCTGACTAAGTTACACAGGCTGCCTCTGGCCTCAAGCCCGTGATCCTCCTGCCTTGCCTCCTGGGTTGCTGGGATTACAGGTGTACACCACAACTCCTGGCAAAAAGATTATTTTTGTAAAAATGACATGTAATTAGAAAATTGATATTTCTCATAATTGTGTTTTTAAAAATATATCCAATACATGAAGGAGAACTGTTTGAAGTCTAACTTTTTTTGCAATAAACTAGTCCAAACAAGTCACAAGATAAACTAAAAGTTACTTATCTAAAATAGTTCATGTTTATGTATGCAACAAATATTCCATTTGTTTTTGGACTCCAAGAAGAATATGTGAATAAATGTATGTCATGCCTAATATTCTATCAGAAGCAGACATGATAAAAAGTTCTTTTGTAATAGAAGTATATTAGAATAAGATTTATGAGTATACTGAGTTTTTTTACACATAACTATAGGTGAATTCAAGTTATAGAATGATTATGAATCCTGCTTCATGCTCAATTTAATTTCATAATGATTATGTAAACAGGTTTCGATGATTCTTACAAAGAAAAAATAAATTAGAGAACTAAGGCAGTTATATGGAAAACCCTCAAATTTAGTTTTTTCACTCACTTATATGTTACTTAAGGGGACAGTGTATTAATGTGGTGGAAACAACTTTGGAATTAAAAACTAGCAAATCTGATTTTGAATACAGGTTGTATTGTCTATGACAATGGACCAATCACAGGTTGCTTGATCTTTAGTTGCCTCAACTTTAAGGAGAGCTGGATTTAGACTCTCTTAAACCTGTCTAACTCCTTAGGATTCTGTTACAAAAAAAGGGCTCTATAAAATTTTGTCTGAATTCTATTCTTTATTTTCTGTGTAGATGGAATGCAAATTAATACCATAACTAAGAAAGAAGCTTTAAATAAAGGCACTAATCTTTTAAAAGTAATCACCAACATACTTCATCTTGGTATCAATCAAGAAATTGTTCTTTAAGAATTTTACTTAAATTCTTAAAACATGAAACATAGAAACATTTCCAACAACTTTTACCCTTCAGTGTTCTCTTGAAGTTTTAGTAGGAAGGAACAACCTCAAAAGAATGATTTAAAGATTCATCCAAATATGTTATCTAGGGCGTTCACATATGTGTATATCTGTATAAGTTTGAAGCTCCCTAAACCATAAATCTATAATCAAAAATATTTCAGCCTAGTGAGAGATCAGGGCTGGAGTTTAGCTCACTTAGTAGAGTGCTTGCTCTGTGTGCTCTGAAGCCCTGGGTTCAATCCTCAGCACCGCAAAAATGGTAGAAGCACCTGGCAGCCCACTTCCGAAACAATGGGCCACTGAGAACACTATGAGTAGCAGAGAAGCACTGGCATAGTGCTGGACATGAAATAGTGTCTGGTAATGTTTTTTTCTGTTGTACATAGGATGACCATGACCATGAGATGCTATTCTATGGTACCTAACAATAACAGTGAGGGATCAACTCCTAAACAACTTCTGTTTAAGGTCAAATATACCAGGAGTGCCAAAAAATGTATACAAATTTTAAGAGATGTTATCTATGCATTGATTTTTGAAGATGAATTGAATTATGATGGTAACCACTTTGAGCAATTCTTGTAATTACAGAAGCCAAACTTGAATTTTATTCATATTTTGTTATCAGTATATATGGAGTTTTATAATTTTAATACTCTAATTGTGTATACATCTTTTGGCATCCTCTGTATATAATTGGAGTGGATGAACACTTGGTCTTTAAAAATGTTTACTCTGTATCCAAATGTTTATGTTATTAAATTTAATTACAGTATTTGGAGGAGTTGGGAAACTCCCCATTATGTTAAAAGGACCAATATTTGTCTAGAATATTTGATTCTAGTATAATAGAGTAGCCTTTACAAATAATTAGTCCAGTCTCTGGCACATTGTAAGTGCCCCAAAATATTTATTAATTTAATGAAAACAATGACATCCTTTTAGGATATATGTTAATATAGAATTTTACATTTTTTCATAAATGATGTCCTTTTAAAAGTAGATATTATATAAAATGGCTACTGTATTGCCTGTATTTAAATACAATTTGAGGTTAACATAAATTTTAATTCTCAAATTTGTTTACTAACAGTGCAGTTATTATTTGATGAATAGAAATACTAATTTTCTCTGATTCTCAAAAATAATCTTTAAATAATTGAAAAATCTGTGAGAACTTTTTTTCAAACTAGTATTTTTTTAGAAACTCCAAGCAATTGATCTGCTGTGAGATAGAATAATTTCATTTCATGTTAAGTATAACTACTTGTAAGAATTTTTTAAATTTTAATGAGTAATTAATAGAAATATACTTTCTGCCTTAAATAATTACTATGATAGGGGATGGGGTTTAGCTCAGTTGGTAGAGTGCTGCTCCACACTCTTTGAAGACCAGGGTTCCATCCCCAGCACCACAGAAAGGGAAGAGGGACATGGCAATCTACTCTGAAAGCAATTCTGAAACAATCAGCCATTGAAAACCCTGTGAGGGTCCCTGTGAGTCGGAGATGACTCCATAGCACCTAACAACAACAACAACAACACAGTAGATATGCCATCAGATCTGAGAATCCAAGAAAGCTGGGGCCTAGTTAGTACTTGATAGGAGACTGCCTGGGAACACTAGGTGCTATAGGGTTGGGAGAAGGACCTGGCAGCCCACTCCCAAAAAACAGTCAGCCATTGAAAACGCTATGAATAGCAGAGAAGCACTGACAATAGTGTTTTACCTGTTGTATGTAGGATTGATCATATAGGTCAGACAGGGACTCCAGGGCACCTAACAAAAACAACAATAACTGATACATTTTTAAAGCTAAGGATCTGTTCAATATTTGAAAAAAAATTAGTCACTAGGAAAGCAGACTAAGTTATAATTTTATTTGAAATCTGTGACTTTGCTGGGTGTTCCTAGTAAATTTAAGTTGAACTTTTAATCACCAAATAATATGCTCATTCTCTAAAAATTAAAATAATGTGGTTTATCATCTTTTGCTTTATTCAGCTATTTTACATACTGGTCATCTGGATTTTAATGATGCTATGAAATCTATCCATTTAAAACTGTGAGAACAGGTTTAATAAAAGTTTTATAAAACTATCAAAAGTAATTGATTTAAAATAGATATCTGGAGCACGAGGGTTTAAAGTCATTTATTTATACTTCTATTAAAATATCTTATGTACCTTTCTGTTGTTGGATATAGTTGTCCAAAAGACAATTCTGAGATGGTTAAATAAGCGTGTTAGAATAGAGTCAAAATGAAAAAATTCTTTTTGTATTTTTTTTTTCTGTGTGTATGTGGTACTTGAAGGTTGAACCCAGGAACTTGCACATACTTTGCAAGTGTTGTAACTGGGATACATCCCAGCCCATTTTTAATTTTTTATCTGGAGACAAAATATCACTAAATTATGCAGGCTGACTCTAGTCTCAAACCTGCAATCTTCTTACTTCCACCTCCAAAGTTTCTGGGATTACAGATGTGAGCCACCATGCTTGGCTAAGAAAATTCCTTACCACAAGCAAACAGATTATTGATAACTGAGGATGTCATATTTATTAAAATTAGTGGCTGAAGTTAAACTTTTGAGATACTTTTACATTTAGATATGGCAATTTGTGTAGATAACCATTGGATTCAAAAGAGGCAAGAAACAATGATTGCAAGTAACAATATTAAGGATGTGGACTACAGAGACAAATCTGCAGTTTTGAGTGATATATTTTTAAACAAATTGAAGTTCCTGGTGACTATTTTATTGATAGACTTAATAGCTGGTACCAGTACACCTTGAAAAATATCCATTTCAGAAAATACTAGATGAGACTTTTTACTTTTCTTTTTTAAATGTGTATTTGTTTTTGTTTTTGTGGGTTTTTTTGGTAATAGTCTAGCTCACAGTCGCTGAGGCTGTCCTGGAATTCACTGTGTAGCTCAGACTGGACTCAAACTCACAGTGATCCTCTTGCCTCAGCCTCTTAATTGCTGGGATTACAGGAGTGAGTCAGCACACCTGACTGAGATCTTTTTCTTTTTATAGTGTCCCTTTTCCAGTTGTGATGGCCAATTGCCAATATTGATTTTATATAATTTATACAAGTAATTATTTTGCATGATGAGTTGTAACTATATTTAAAACTTCTTGCTTTTGTTTAGGTAGAAAGTCATGCTCCAGTTTAGAAATGTGAATCAATTAAAATATGTATAATATCTGAATAAAGTGGATGTATATTATATGGCAAAATTGAGAAAGGCCACGAAGCTGGATATTTCTCAAGTCAAAGGAAAGAATATTAGTATGAAAAGACAGACTTGTGAAAATTATGCCTACAGGAGACATGTCTCAAAAGAAAGACTTTTTAACCCATTTTTCTATTGGAAAATATGTATGTTATATTTAAATCCATGTTTTAGAAGTAAAGTAGCCTAGGAGAATTTGCTTAAATTTGTATCAGCAATGTTTCCTGATATAAAATACAGATACTATGCTTAGGAGTATAGTTTTTCCTATTCAGTTCATTTGATCTTAGAGGGGAGGGTTAATTGTTAATTGACTGTGATAACAACATAGAAGGTTAACATGTTTGTCCTTCTCCAGTTTGGCTTTTATTTCCAAAGACATGGCATTTCTGCTTGATTGTTTATTTTCTTCTGTTGTAATTATTTTCTAGTGCATTATCCACTAGAATACAAAATTTGATGAGTCTTGGATAAACACAGTAAATTCATATGATATTTAGTTATTATTGTAAATTTGGTTGGTTTTTTGTTGATTTGTTTCTTGAGACAGTGTCTAACGATGTACCCCAGACTGGCCTTGAACTTGCTGTCTTCCTGCCTCAGCCTCCCAAATACTGGGATTACAAGTGAACACCAGCCCAGCTAGCTGTTATGATAAATTTCTACCACAGACCCAGTTCTTTGACACATAATACAACTCCCATGTTTTACTTATGTAATCCTCACAACCCATAAAATCTAAGTAGATTCTCCATGAATGCCCAGAAAATATTGGAATTCATCTTCTAAGTCCCCATTGGATGTTGTGTTTCTAACATCACAGTAACTTTGTTCTTGAAGTGTTTCTTACCACTTTACTCTTCCTAGTGTCTGACAATAATTCCTGTATTTTTCATACTAGTCAATGATTGTTTTTACTTGATTTATATAATTTAATGATTTTCTAATTCACATTGTGTATATACAGATGTGAATGTGCCAAAAAATATTCTAAAGGTCTGTAGTGTGTTTATACTCATGTATTTTCAAACTGTGGATACTTTATAGACTAAATTAATATTAACATAGAAATAAATATACATTATAATAAAGGAAAAATTTGATTTTTTACTCTAATTGCAAATATTTCAGTAATACAAAGAAAAATTTAATTGTAATTACATCACCTTAATTTTAAAAGCTTCTAAATGCAATGAGCACTTAAATGTTGTATTGACCAATATTTTTCATGTAGTATATTCAATGAAAAATTTAAGATTACTCAAATTGATCCAGTGATGCTCTCACACCAAAGAGAAGAAATAAAATCACTTTTTTTCTTTTCTTTTTATTTCCATGATAAGGTCTTGCTAGGTAATGGAGACTGGCCTTGAACTTGTGATTCTTCTGCATCATCCTCTCTCAGCTTCTGGGATTACAGATATGAACCAACATGCCTGGTTTAAAAATCACATTTTGATATCCAATATAAAATTGTACATTATTCTCTTTATTCCAATTTTTAAGTATCCAAAGCTAAAGAAAGACAGATTGACTCTTGGAATAAAGCAGAGTCAAAATAAAATTCTCAATTTTACAAAACCTTCACTTCTATTGTGCTAATTATGAAAATTGCATAATGATCAGCCACTAGCAAGTCTGAGTTACCTGTAATGCTACCCATTTTGGGGGCTAAGAGGGTGATTTCTTACTGTATGGTCACTCAGCTTAACAAACAAAATTGTGTGTTTCATATACATGAAAGACTACTGCTCTCAAATCACAGTTTTGTCACAGCAACTAGTGTTCACTAGAATAAAATCTTATAATTATTTTTGTTTTTAAATTTGCCAGGATAAAAGGACATCCTTTTGACCATTTTATTTCCATCAAGAGATTTTTCTTCATCAACTGCAAATGATAATTATAACTAGTTATCCCCATTATTTTCCTCAAGTTTTAAAAACAAATCATAGATACAAATCTATGGTGGGTAGGTAGGTAGATAGACACAACAGGTAATAGACAGACAGACAGATGTTATTTTCTTCTGATCTGTTTTCGTGCTCAAAGTAACACAGTGGGCCAAATTGGCTCTGTGAAACTACGTTTAAAATAATCATCATTTTGTCTAAGGAAAGGTGTTTTATGGATTCACATAATTTGGTTAAGAACAGAATTCTGCAAAATGTGCAAAGGATAGGTTTTAATCCTCAAAACAGCTAATTAAAACTGCTTCTGTACAGCATACAGTTTTAAGTTAACAGTAATTAATATAGCCAGCTTGGAACCTCAGGAAACTAAAGCCAGCAAGTGCTTTTTGGTTCACTTGAGAGGATGCAGTTTGATTACTGGCGCCAGTAAACAGGTTGGGAATTGTCAACATTGTAATTAGCAGCAAGTTTCTGGATTCTCAGCCTGCCAGACTAGTGGGCTGGTGCTTGGAGTAGTTGCCCCAGGGGGGAGAGGGAAAAACAAAGGAAGGGGATTTAAGCAACCTTGCTATGCTCTGCCAACATATGCCACTGGACCAATGTTTTTCTTGGCAAAGGTCTATTTTAAGACATTTAGCAGTAGTTTCCACAAAATATGAAACTCACCATAGCAACCAAAATGGCAAGCATCTCCAGGAAATTTTCCTTGATTGGATATCAGGTCAAACTGTGTTCAGAGCTCCATTGCCTTATGTGCAGTATGCTCTGTGCTGTGCGCAACGTGGTTATTAACAGTATGATTAGAAGGGTTAAAATCTGTTTTGGCAGCAATCCTGAAATACTCTGCCGAAAATCCGTCAAAGAATAAGGTTATGCAAACCTTATTAACCCTTCCTGTAGTACAAATAAAAAGGAAATGTCAACCTTAATACCACTGAGAATCCCATCTTCAGTACTTAAATGATAATTTAAATGGAGTTTTCTTAATTCAATGCCATGTGATCATTGGGAAGAAAGGTTGTCATAGAAGTGCTTCTAAGACAAAAACTACATTAATAAAATGTACATATAATTTTAACCCAATTGAACAAAATTTAGAGTAGCTTTTGAAACTGACTCAATAAAACTTTGTGTATATATATATATATATATATATATATATGCAGATATGTAAAACTTCACTGACCTTATACTCAAGTATTATGTGAAATAAATAACATACAGAATCTCAGTAGTCACAGGAAAAGTACTAATCCAATCAACTTGTGGTAAGAGTACAGTGACAAGTCCTTTTTTAAAGTAGCTCTGTAGTCAATTAATTTTACTTTCCAAGCCAAGAAAGGTTAAGGTTGCTGAGCATTACTAAAATACACATACTAATTTCTCCCCGAATAAATGCTTGGTATGATATCAGAGATATTCTTACTGCCACTGTTGCTCTGTCTCTGCCAAAATATGAAGAGTTTTCAGAGAGACAAACAGAATGGAAAGACACAAACAAAATAGCTTTCATAGCTTTCTTTACTGTAAAGAAAAAAAAAAGGGAAAAAAAGAAGTTCTCAAGTGGATCAACTATGCTATATTAAGCAACTGCCATGTGGTAATTTCTGCAGGTGGATTATCAAAGTGCACAAGAAAGGCTGTGTAGATGTGGCACCCAGGTGTCTGGCATAGCATTTAGCGGACTCTTTTGTGGGGAGAAGGATTACTCATATTTGTTGGAGAGAACACAGTTCTCTAATCCTCCTCCACAGCAGAATTCATGTTGTAGTGAACGAGCAACATGATCCTTACCCACTCTCTTCTAGACTCTGTGAAATTCTCCACAATTGTTTATCATTTTCAGTGGAATTAAATACCTACAGGTGGTCCCATGATGCGCCTCCAGGCATACAACCTGCTGCAAAATTTTAAGTTACACGAGATTTAGTTCTGTTGGTAGAGCACTGCTCTGCAGTCTCTGAAGTCCCAAATTCAATTCCCAGCACCATAAAAACAGGAGAAGGACATGGCAATCCACTCCGGAGGCAATCCCAAAACAGTCAGCCATTGAAAACCCTATAAGTGTTGCTATGAGTCGGACATGACTGGAGGGCACCTAACAACTCAGCAGTATGTTGTCTTATAATAACAGTTCATTTCGTTTATAAGGAAAAACGAAAAGGAAGCAGAAAAGTAGTTTCGTGTTAAGCCTCGTTCCAATTCTCCTTTCTTTAAGTTAGTAATGGATATTTGGTAAAAGAAGTTCTGTTGGTGTACCAGGGTGGGCTGCATGTCCCCAGAGATATAGGCGGTCATAACCACTAGGCATCTGATTTGTGTCTCCCAGAGCTGATATACATAATGAGTGTCAGTATTATAAAAAGACTTAAAACAGAACTTTTTAAATTTTGTTTTGATTTTTTTGCAGTACTTGCTTTGCACATGCCAGGCAAGTGATCTACCACTGAGCTACACACCCAGCCCTTCTTGGTTTATTTGACTTTAATTTTGAAACAAGATTTCACTAAATTACACAGGTTGCCTCTGGCCTCAAACGCACCATCCTCCTGTCCCTGCCTCTGGAGATGCTAGAATTGCATGCACCACTGCACTTGGCTCCTTTTTTTTTTCTATCTTTTTTTCTTTTCTTTTCTTTCCTTTTCTTTTCTCTTACTTTCTTACCTCCCTCCCTCCCTCTCTCTATCCTTCCCTCTCTCTCTCTCTCCTCTTCCTCCTCCCTCATCTTCTAAAGAACGTTTAAGTGACTTCTGTTATTAAAGTGATCTGTCTTTAATGATTTTTCATACTGTGTTAAAAATTAGTTTAGCTTTATCAAGATCTTTGAGTGGATGATGTCTTTGCAATTTCCACCCTATCATACATCCTGTATGGTAAATTATTTTTCCTTGGTTATATAGCAGTGAGAAAAGTAGGCACTTCTTCATAACTCTCTGGTCACTGGATTCCATGCTTGTCTTTTCTGTAAAAGGAAGCAATTGTTACTAAATGGATGCAGTATATTTTGAAGTACAATTCT
This sequence comes from Pedetes capensis, assembly GCA_007922755.1. Classification (NCBI taxonomy): domain Eukaryota; kingdom Metazoa; phylum Chordata; class Mammalia; order Rodentia; family Pedetidae; genus Pedetes; species Pedetes capensis. Next base: position 15,909 of record VMDO01012877.1, read on the forward strand.
CAATTAAAGCTGATAAAAAAACAAAAAGATAATATCTGAATCAATGTCTTAACAGAAATTAGGTGAGCCTCAGAAGTCATAGTACTGGGTTGTTAAGCTTTTTCTCACAGCCATGAGCACAACAAAATCTCACTGTTCCAGTCTCATTCCACTGGTAGCTAACACTACAAGTAACAACGATGTGCATGTTTTCAAAATATACTTTATGTGTCTGCAATGTCATGTCTACAGTGTTAGCAAGTACCTAAGAAAACATATTTTAAATGTAGAAATTGATTTTTATTGAAATCCCTATGGTGTAGAGATGGGCAAAATGTTTAGACTAAGGCCACTTTGGCACGTATTCCACCTTTTTATTTTATTTTATAGAATCATGAACATGCTCAGATAAAGGAACTTGTATATTCAAAAGAGTTAGGACATCTTTCAGAATAAGTCAGTAAATACTCTGCATGTTTTGGTCATGAGGTATATGTTCAGAACTACCAACATTTATTAAATACCTACTGTGTACTTGGCATTCTCTTAACTACCTGGGTTACCAAGGAATAATGAGGAGACCTTGCACTTGAAGCATTCATGGTCTATAAGACTTCTCACCATCCAAGCTGAGATAAGCTCTGTGGGAATTCAAAAGAATGTAAAGCAACAATTTCCTTTCAAGGAATTTACCATGATGGTTAATATCAAATATCAAACTGTATAAAAGTTATTGTTATTACAAGCTGTTACTGTGATCTCTATTTGCCAACGTACACTTGTACATCATAGATACAATAATAACAAAAGTTCTTTCAAGAAGTAGATTTACATTTTCTTTTTACCTTTACAGTATAGACAGTCTTTCAGCACTGAATAGACAAAGAAAATTACCAAATATGAAAAGATAAAGTATACCTTTTTTCACCTAAGAAACAATAGTTACTTGATTACCAATTCAGTTATAATAACACCATTAATATTTCCAGAACCATTGCTTTGTATTGACTTGAAAAACATCACAATTGAAGTCACGTTCTGACCCAAATCACATAGGCTCAGTTTAGATTTAGAGTTGTAAGTTATTAATAACCATTGTAGATATTTTAAATTAAAAATCATGACTTTACCTGACTAGCAAATTCTACATTTGGGGAAAAAGTTCCAAGTATTCCATTTTATTTTGAGTTCTCTTTATGCAAAACTTGCATGATAATCATTATTATTATAAGAATTTACTGTTATTGTCAATATCTTTATAATTATGATAATTCCACTGAGTTGAATATTGAGTAGGACTTAAAATCCTCTTTTGATTTAATTTATAATTATTTTAGTAATTCTAATAGCTGCCCAAGATATACTCTGGTATTTCATTATTTCCCTTTCTGGAAGCTAAGAGAATCAGCTTCCTTTGTACAAAGAATAAAGCATAGAATAGGAACTTTAAATTGTGTGTGTGTGAAAGGGGGGTGGGAAGAAGAGAAAGGAAAAGAAGGGAAGGGAAAATAAGAGATGAGATTGCCTTTTGTACCATTAAAAATTCCTCATTCATTTAAAACAAAGGATTTAAAAATTCTAGTGTGAGGGAATTTCTCTGACAGAATTCTTTGAACATTTACAAAATGTCCCAGTATCATAATAGTATAAAATATTTTCTAAATATGTTTATTGGAACAGCATTTGATAAAAATTTACTTATAGATATTATAATAGTATAAAAATATTATTGGTTAAGCAATTAAATTATGTAGGTTCTCATTATGCTAATTGGAGATTGTTTCATAGAGCTATAATATTTTCTTCAGACCACAGCTTTTTATTCAAGGTTTCATAGAAATGCTCCAAAAACAAAGACTTAAAATGCAGCTCGACAATGCCTAGAAGCATAGAGGATCTTGTTCAGTGGTAGAGTTCTTGCCTAGCATATGCAAAACCCAGGGTTTGATCCCCAGCACTGCAAAATTGAATTAATTAAATTTTAATTAATTAATTAAATGCAGTGAATTATTTCTTGCTTAGTGCTTTTTGTAAAATTCAAAAGAATGACTGTTAAGACTGTATCACTCTGTACAGTGAGACTTATACTAGACCTCTGATTGATGAATGTTGGTTTTTGTATGTAACACAAAAAGTAATCTTAAGCAACTGTGGACACAACATTAAAGGAACTGATTGACAATGTTCCCGGAATTTCTCTCAGTCTAAGGTCTTCTTTTTGTTGCTGAGACACTGTGTTTGCTTAGTTAAGGTCTTAACTTAGTCACATACATAATAGGATGCCAGAACATATTACAAAAATATTAATGATAATATTTCTTAGCAAAAATACAGCATTTCCTAATGTACAAGGATAGGAAGCAATGGTCTGAATAGCAAAAGATTACCTAAACAATTATGTATAATATTAAATAAGTTACATAGTATATAAATTTATAACTTTAATGCATTGATATATTCTGTAATGTTCTATTTTCTCAAATATTATTTTCTTACAGTTGTCCATTATTTAACTGTATAGTAGATTTTTCCCATAAAATACATTTTGAATATAAGCATAGAAATATAAATCCATTGTAGAATAGGATCTCATCTCTTTTTCACAATAGAAATAAACAACACTGACCAAACTTAAACACTAAAGTTAAGAGAGTCACAGTGGTGAAACAATTTATGCACACCCAGTTTAGATAGACTGATTGACAAGAGTTATGTAAGAAATCCAAGTTATTCTTATAGGGGGAGAAGAAGTCCATTATTTTGACAGTTAACATTGTAAGATTAAGCACTTCAGATTAATCAGAAAGGAAAATGAAATTGCTTTAGTAAGTCTGTGGTTTGATGGATTCCATTCTTAAATTAAATAGACGCTAATTTAAAGTTTACTCCTTTAGTCCCAAATAAAGGGAGTTTTGACTGTAAAAAGCATGCAAATTAAGTAGCAACTTGCTTTTATTTGGGCAGAGAAGACACTTAAGATTCAGAAATGTCAAAAACAGCTTATTCTCTTGCATTTTTATTAAATGTTTCAGTTTATCTTAAGCTGAATGGTGGAGTCATAAGTGTTCAATTATTATTTAGTTGTTGACATTTCATATATCCTTTTTATGTTAAATGTTCTTTTAAATATTTTATAAAAGTCATTTTGAAAAAACTTTGTTAATATCACAAAGCACATTTTAATCATACTTAAATAAGTGTATAGATTTGTTTTTTAGCCACATCTCTTTCTGGCTTATGGTAGCCCTGTTTTACTGAAATCCCATAATCATGAGCTTATATTTAACATTAATTACTATCTCGATGACTAGAATTTATCAGATGTGATCTTATTAATTATCAACACTGACTTTACTGGCTTGACATCTCTCTTCTGAGAGCTCAAAGTGTTTTACAAATTTGATTTAGTTGTATCTCTTGGCTATTTTATTTGCAGAGTAATACCTTATGCTATTTAGAAAGTTTTTTTTAGTGCACCTATGTTGTTGTTGTTGTTAGGTGCCACCAAGTCTGATCCAACTCCTAGAGACCCTCATAGAACTTTCAATGGCTGATTTTTGGGGGAGGGTTGTTCCAGGAGTGGGCTGCCACATTGTTCTCCCATTTTTGCAGTGCTGGATCAAACTCTGGTCCTCAGAAAGTGTGGAGCAGCCCTCGGCCAACTGAGCTAAACGTCAGCCTAGAACACTTATAAACACAAGTCAGTGCTAAAAGGGAACTTTAAAAAATTATTCACCTAGAAATGTGTTATTTAAGACTTGTTAGAGTCTAATTTTTAGATAAAGGTTTAAAGTTTGTAGTAAGCAAAATTTCATGATTATAAAAAATCAAACATAATCCATTTTTATGTTACTATTTAAAATGCTGGATGGATTGCCTTAAGAACTATTTTTATTTATGATAGGAAACTATTGCAATTAAAATTATATGATAAATACAAACATTTGTAAAATATTTAAGATTAAATTTTAAAATAATTTTAATTTGTAGATTTTCAGATACTGGTCTAGTATAGGAGTTTCCAGTCTTCCTGAATTATGATTTAGTTTTTTATCTCCTAAAACTTTCAGATGATATTTATATAGTATAAATTATTTCAAAGAGAAAACTTTAAGTGTTTGACTAAATAGGAAAAGATAATTGAGGAGATTCTAAGGAAATAAAAGTGCAAACACGCTTTGGTCAGATATTATGTATAGGTATTAAATTAGTATACTAGGTTAGGATTTTTTGTTGTAATTTATTTGTTAGATTAAAATATTACTATTACCTTTTCTTTTGTTCTTTGTCTTTTATCTATGTCATCTTTAATGCCACAACTGGTTCACTAGTAAATACAAGGCAAGATCATAATTTTAGCATTTACTTCAAATTGCATGAAAATAGAATTCAAAAATGGCACGCTACAACAAAGTCTATTTTCTTGGATCAAAATGAATTGCTGTACATTATAAATGATACTCCATGATGATGTTGCAATGATTCACAAAACAATGGGGCAGACGTTTTAGTGCAAAGAATTCATAAAATGCAAAAAAAACAGGAAAACTAATCAAAAGGGATTTCTAGATTTTATCAGATGTGATCTTATAAGTATCCAAATAATTCTAATCCTTTTCTACTACCAATGCTATTTGCAATGCTTAAAAATCAATAAATGCAATCCCAAACACCTTAATAGCTAAATGAATGAGAATTAAATGGTGTAAATCAGCTGGACTATGACAGAATACTATCAGGTGACAATTATTTCCATTTCTTAGAATAACATTACCATTTACAAAATATCCAGTTTTTAGGATGATTCAGTATCTTAGCCTGATGTAGAAACATTTAGAGAACATAAAGTGTTATCATTTATAGCCTTTTTATGTTCTGTTCTATTTTCCTTAAGAAAAATTTTAGGTCAAATTTAAAATGTTGTTCTGACTTATATCTTTAATCCTAGTATATCTTGATTTCTTAATCTTTAAAATGGCATTTCATCTTTTTTTACAGGGTGTCACATACTTTGGTTGAACTTACTTAGATATTTTTAAAATGTAAATTAATATTTTGAATAATTTTCACTTGTTAATTTTATTGAGTATTTTTTTAAAAGAGGCATTTTGTGTCAATAATATTACTGCTATTTTCTATTAAATACTTGACCAAAATGATTTAAAAATGACTTTCCTAAGATGATATTTGGCAAATGGTGATGGTTTTTATTTTTCTCTTACTTTATGTTGCTTATCAATAGAAAAAGATACTATCATTTTGTTTAAAAAATTTGTTCTAAAAGAATTAAATTATTTTTATTTCTCTCCATTTTTTGGTAGGAGGGACTTTCATTTGATTTTTTATACTTATTACAGTATAAAATTATACTAATTTAACTATTGAGGTTCATATTGTGAAAAAGCATTTTTTAAAATTTCTCTTCTACTTTTCTATATACATAATAATTTGCTCTCTACAGCCAGACCCAAATTGCTGCTGGAAATATTTTTTTAAAGTACTAATCTTTAAATTCCTTTAGTAGTACACTTTTTCTGAATTATATGTATTGTTATTTTCTGTATTACATATCTGTACATTTGATTTACATTGATTTGTGATGATATTATACTTCTAATCAGTCTTTACTATGGTTATTATATTTTCCCCAAGGCATCTAATTTTAACCAAAGAGGCAATCTGTCTGTGTGATTTTCTTGGTGGACAAATTTAAAATTTTATCTACAAATAGATGTAGATGGAAGTGCACTTAGTGCTTAATATGGTTTCAATTTCTGTGAATCTCACACTCATTTATCCCCTTCATTTCTTCTTGTAAGTGGCCACTTCATCATATTTTAACTATAAAAGGATAAAAAAAAACCTCTAAAAGTGCTCACCTTCAGCATAAAGTGAAGCGTTTTGAGTTCAACTATGCAAAATGAAAGTATATTATTCACTGCAAGAAAGACAGAGTTCTATTATCCTATCACCTGTATTTATGGGCACTTCAGTTTCTGAACTAGGTTAAGCAAAGGAAATTTGGAATGGATGTCCCTTTGAAATTTTTCAAAACTGAAATCCTAAAAATCGAAGTCATCCTCATATAATACGTGGTTGGAGGAAAATTTTTAGTGTAATATACTATAAGTATCAAGATATGTGCTCTTTTAAAAAAGCAGCTAATTTTGAAATGCATTTATAGCACTTCCACCAAGGGGATGAGTTAGTACACTGCAACCAATTCTCTATTTTTGCACATTAGTGCTGTTCTGGCTCTGAATTTGGGATTTCCTATTGCAGTCAAAACTAGATTTATGCTTTCCTAAAAGGTCAGGAATAAAGTAGTTTGTGTCTATGGAAGCAATATCCCTGGGCTCATGTCAAAAATCCTCGAATACTTCTGGGCATTGATTTGTCATATAACAGAATCTTACAGAGTGGACTATTACCCCTCAGTCCTCAGTCCTGATGGGTTTTGGGTACATGTGTAGGAAGGAGGACTGTTTTTGAATTGATGTCTTTGAACTGACGATAGAAGAGTTTTCAGAGTTTAGTGCTGGAAGTGACCCAAGTGGTTATTTGGTATCATCTCTCTTATTTTAAATATGAGAAAATATGCTTTAGGGATAGTACGGTTTGTATTCTTACTATGAAAGTGTTTTCTCTAGCAAAATCCTGCTGATAATAAGAACTCTGAAGTCATGGATAAGCTCAACACACAGGTTGTTTGACCTATCAGGCATGTGTCATTATCATCATTATTGGAATTGCAAAAGTTATTACTATAAAAATATTTCTTCCTCACACCTCACATACAAAATCTTATCCCTAATTTTGCCATTCTTTACTCAATCACTGAAAAATAATATGAGAATAATTTATAAACTACTTCAATGCCTTATTTAACGTAAAAACACTGTTCAAACATGACAAATATAAAATTATTTTGTCCTTTATGAAACAGAAGCTGAAAGGACAATTTTATATCCAGTTATTAATGTTAATCTTTATATTAACATTAAAAATAACTGATTTTCATATTCACTGTATCTACTCATTGATATTCACATGATGGCACGAATCCCTCCTTTTCTGTGTAAATCTGATTAAGGGGCTGCTCCTGTTGTCATTTTGCACACAAAACTTCCATTCCATTTAGACAACAATCCTATTTGCACAAGAACATCAGGGTTGAGCATTGAAAGTACCTAACCATTACTGAATATTGAATTATGTCTCTCCACATAAAATTGCAAATACAGTCTGAGAGCCAATTTCCAGATTACCTTGGTTGAGTAGGACTAATTACTTCTAAACTGGGTGCAGCCTAGGTCTGCCAAAGCAGTGCTGAAATCTTCCAATGTCAGGTGAGCTCTGCCCACTGAGTGATTGTCTCACACTGTAGTGCTGTAAGATTATTCATGCTTATAGTAATGATTAAGTATAAAAAGAATGCTAATTGCAAATAATCATTATAGTAATAGCTACAATTTATTGAATGTCTATTATGTGTCAGGAATTGTACATAGTATCTATTATATTGTTTCATTTACTGTCATTTTATACCAGACATTCTTATTCACTTTTTACTATTTTTTTTTTTTTCTTGCAGTACTGGAGAGTTGAACCCAGGGCCTTGTGCATGCTAGGCAAGTGCTCTATCACTGAGCTGTACCCGCAGCTCCTTTCTTATTATTTTATTTTGAGACAGGTGTCTCTATGTTGTGCTGGCTGCCTCTGGTCTTGAACTCACTATCCCCCTGCCCTAACTTTCCAATTTGTTGGGATTACAGGCATGTGCTACAGTGCCCAGCTATCATTCATATTTTATAAATAAGAAAACTGTTTTGTAATGATTATCACATATACAACTTCACACAACTAACAAATGTCAGAGCCAAAGACTACTTCGTGTAAGACCTTTGCTTCTCCTCACTATTCTGCCACTTCTGTCGCCTTAATAAAACCAACAAAGATGAGTGATGCCTAAGAGGAACATCAGTTTGGGAATTAGCAAAATTGGGTTGTTTTCTTGCATCTACCAATAGCTGCAATGTAACAGGACTTTGAATCTCATTACTCTCATCTGCGCTATTAGGCAATAGAACTAATTTCAACCTTCTATAATGCTAAATAATTTCAGAGCAGTTTATTATTTTTTCAGATAAAGAAATGATTTTTAAAAATCATTCATAGAACTAGGTGTGGTGGCACTTGCTTGTACTCCCACTGACATGGGAGGTGAAAGGAAGAAGATTGCAAGGTCGAGACCAGAGAATACCCTGCATAATTTAGCAAGACCTTTACTCAAAATAAAAATAAAAAATGGGCTGAGGATGAAGCCCAGTGGTATAGAAGACTTGCAAAAGTACATGTGAAGTCCTGGGTTCAATCCCCAAGTACTCCCAGACCCCCAAAAAATCATTCACAGTAACAATATCGTTGAGAAACATATCTCTCAGATTTCCCATGTTCTTATCCCATTCCAACGCTTCAGTCACAGAACAAAATCCTTGTATTTATACAAGGAAAATCTATATCCTGACCAGATTAATAAAGTACAGAGAAAGTTATGAAACACTTATCATGGGTCAGGTTCATACAAAATTTGAATTTAGCAACATGCATTTATAATGCTACATATATAAAAAATTAAGTGAATGATGTGAAATGAGTTGGGAATATAGCACAAGTGCAAAGGTTATTTACAGTATGTGTGATGAAGCATAAAAATTCATCTTAAGAAGCAAAATATTGGTGTATTCATATAAAACACTTTAGGTTATATCAAGAACAATATACTTAAATTCTTAAGTACATTTACATTCTATTCATGTAAATGTATTGATTTAGTCATATCAGCTCTAGGAATTCATGTTAAGCTGTGGAAATTGTCTAAAAAAGATAAGCGAATGACCTTTTAAATAGAATAAACATTAATTATAAGACACAACTAACTTCAGGAGCACACACACACACACACACACACACACACACACGTACTATTTTGAAAATCTATGCTTTTGAAATGTTAGCAGCTCTTTATGTAGTTCCCTTGGTGATGCATCCTCTTCACATACACAGTCTTCTAAACATATTGCATTTTTCTTAGAACATGAAACACCATTATGTCACATGTCAATTTTGTAATATTTTGAAGGGAACAAAATATGGTATAGTAAGCTGACATATTTTCCCTCATTGAAATATCCTTTGGTGTGTAAACTCTTTACAGATTTTTCTCACCATTTTCTCCTTTTCTAAAAATTGATTAAAATGTAAAATGATGCAATCAGGCAGGGTGATGCATATCTGTAATCCCAACAACTCAGAGGCAGAGGACGGAAGATCGATCCTGTGTTCTAAGCCAACCTGGGCTACACAGCAGGACCCAGACTCAGAAATCCAAAAAATAAAAAGCAAAGGAAGGAATCATCACTTCTTTCTGCAGTTATTACTCTGTGCTTTTTTTTGTTATTGCAAAAATAGTGACATAATTCTATAATTTTTGTATCAGCAATAATAGTACATAATTGTTCCTACATAATTTGTAAGCACTTTCTTGAAATATATGAGTTTTTGCACTCTTGAAAGTATGTCATTTAAGGCCATTGTGAGCTAGTAAGAATTGTAGCAAAAATATGATTAAATTTGATTTCACTAATTTATTCATTCACCGTGCATTTATTGAGTTCCATGTGTCAGGCACTAAGCAAAGTACTGGGTCTCTCCTGGCATAAAATACAAAAAAGTATAAAGAGAAAGACCAAAAAGTAATTCAATCAATGAAGAGGAAAAATAATTACAAATTATGAAAACTTTCAAAGAGGAAATTAACATCTAGAGGAAGTAGAGATAAACTGGGGAGGCCAATTTGGGTAAGATGCAATAGAATCTTTCTGAGATTCTGTAAGATAAGAATAAAAGTGGAGGCTAAAAGACAACCAAGTGAAGTAACACTAGAAAATATCAAAATATTTAAAACTACATTCTCTACTTTTTCTTTCATTTTAACTAATTAACATGATGTTTCAGAAGATCCCAGACCTTTGTTCACAGATTTGCTGGCGAGAGATAAGGCATTTTTGAAAAGCTGTAGTAATTTAGAAAAACAAAGAAATTATTCCTAAAGAATGGCTTTCAGAGGAAGAATGGATGAAGTATTTAATACTCAAAGTACTCTTTACTGCTTATTACGTTTTAAGGAAACTGCTCTCTCTCTCTTACAGCAATGATCTTCCTGGACTTCTTGTGTGTTTGTTCAAGTCTATGAGGAAGATTTAAGCATTTTTATAATATACAAAACTTATTCTGATAATTTTCTGTCCTCAGAATAGTAACTGCTTCTTTTTTTATTCATCTTCTCATAATGAATTCATTTGATTCCCCAAACAGACACCATATTTAGGGAAGACACAAAACATTAGGAATTGTTTGTCAAAAATAACTAAAAATATTTTCATGTGAACTCATAATTTAAAAAAAAATACATGAACTAGCTCAGAGTTTGATTTGCTAAAGTATTCTACCATGTTGTTGCATTATACATGAGTGCAAGAATGTTTTATTTTATACTGAAGTGTTACATTGTGAAAATAAATTTTATAATGTTTTCTAAAACTACTAATAGTTTTATTTTTTAATGAAAATGAACTTAACATAAAAACTTATGATAATAATAACATAACATATATCTATATAACTCAGCGACAAAAAAAGGAAAGGAAAGGAAAAAATTAAATTATGTAGGGTTTGTGTACATAATGTCCAGGTTTGTCTTTTTTAAAATAACTATTCTGAAAATTTTTGGGGTTCTAATGTTCTTAATTGCCTGGAACAAAATGTCAAGAATAAATACAAAATTTAATTAATTTACAAATTACTAATTTATTAATTGCATTTTATATCAAATGATAATGCTAACAGACTTAAACTTAACTAATAGACTCTATGAAACTTTAGCCTAGTACTTGGAATAGGCATTGCTCAGTCTTCAGATTAATTCTGACATCTCTGATTTTCATTTAGGTACAGGTCTAAAATACAATTATTAGATAAATGTTATTTTCAATCAATTTTGAAATACAATTAGATCTCAGTAAAAAATGAAAACATAGCTTCTGTGATAAAAGTAACAGAAACCAAATCTATTTTTAAGAGGGCAACTTATAGAGCAAACATTTTGCAAATGTTGGAGATATAAAGAACTTCTCAGGAAGCTTATTGAAATAAGACATGGAATAATCTAACTTGGAGACTAAAAGTCAAGGTTAAATTCTGGTCACAATATAAAGATTATAAAACAAAGCTTTACCCAAGAACAAATAGATACTAGATAAGAATTACAAGCACTTTTTCCATTTTTATATAATATTAAGGAAGTGAAAATGATTAATTCAGAAACGTTTTACACCAGCATTTCACTAATGTGATACTTTGAAAGTTATGTTCCGATTTCAATTAGCGTTTTCTTCTTAAGGTTTTGACCCAGCTAGAAGTACTTCTATTTATACAGCAAATGATATAATTGAATATGCTTCAGTAAATCTTATATGAAAGATTAAGTAGATTTTAATGTGCAGATAGTGATTCAGGAAACAATATGAAGATGTCATTAATATGGAAAACAACTGGCAAAGTATGGGTCTTTCTGTGATATCATGTATCCTTATGAATACCTTACGGGACCCATCACTTTTTACTGTAATTAATGATACATATGACCTTTTCCTCCCTAAATGCTCCCTGAGTACACAATGGTCCTCTCTAGGTTATTTATCATCTCTTCCAAAATCTATGAAGTAACTATGAAGTTAAAAGATACATGAATGAAAGAGAAGAGAGAATGGGGGAATGTAACCAAGATAAAATTAAACTTTTACTACATAAAACAGAAGTTGAGTAGAGAGAAAGGAAGACAACCCTTTTTCCCCATTCTATTTACTAAAACATGGATAAATGAGAACAGTGAAAGATAAATTAAGAAACTATAAATTTCTGATGCTCCAAAATTCATTAAGCTGTTGGCATGCTTTGGTGGAGAGGCAGAAAGGGAAAATGATAAACCATAATTTCCTTGCACATGTTTATAGTTATGTGAGGGTATACAGCCTTTACCCTCTTGCCTCACAGACATCTATCTTTATGATACTATTATGATCTGATTGAATTTTCATTAATCCTTATACCCATGTTCTTCTACCTTATTCTTCTGCAGATATTTAATCTTACATATATATTTTTTATTATAACAGTTGTCCTTCAAGAAACAAAGATGGTCCATATGTAAGGATGCAGTTTCCTTAAAATGTCATCTTAGTCAATATAGAAAAGTAAAAATAGACACAATTTTGGACAGCTAGCACTTTAAGAGTAGCCATCTGCTTCTCAGAAAGATATAAATGTATTTTCTTTTTTCTTTCCTCAAACTAACCCAAAAGACATAATTTCTAAAATCTGAGATTATGGTATTTCCACAAATAAAATTCTTGATATTGTTTGACCAAATAATTGACTTGCAAACACCTTGGATGAACTTTAAATATCCCATCAAATGTTGTTGATGGATACCACATGAAATGATCCAGCAGCCATCTGGAGACCTGTTGGATGATCAAGCTACCATTTTCCAGACTGAGAAAGCAATCAAACTGAGGAAAATGGGAAGAGTACCATACCAGATGGTATTCCAGCTGAACTATACAAGTGTGGGTACACAGCAAATAGTGAATACTTTCACCACTTGTTCAAAACCATATGGACACAGGGATAGGCAGATATTTGAGGAACACCTATTTAAGAGAAAAGAGAAGAGTGATCAGTTTAGGATACTAAGATCTACAATGTTAATTGACAGAAGTTGTTGACTTATATTTTGCTAATTTCTCTGTAGTCTAAAATAATTTACTTTGGAATTTTATAATTATGACAGTGTTCTGTTCTAGAACTTCTAAAGTATTTATAAAAATAATAGGACGAAAATAGTTTACAGAATATATTGAAATATATTGAGTAAATATTAACTATTTTTTAGGTAAAAGTTAATAAAATACAAATATACCAAAAGTTAGGCATTATCTGTTAATTATTTTTGGTGTAAATCCCTCAACTTTCTACTGTTTGAGGTCATAGTTGCTTTTTAACATTTCAATCGAGGAAAGAAAATTAAAACAAAAAGTTATTGAAAGGCGTAATATATTTTAGTTATAACATTTTTCAGGAAGAGGATCCTGAGTAAAACACAGCAAATTATTTATTTGTTTCTTATCACAAAAAGTCCTGGACAGCTTCAGATAAAGAAAGGGCACTTTGTAAATATATATTCTTGCATTGTTGTGACCTCTAAAACGTCAGCACCAACTTCACTAACTATACACCATACACAAATATTGGAAAGCTTAGCCAAAATAACAGAACTCTGAAGTAGATCTGAAATAAATGTATGCATAAAGAGAAGGTAGAACAATGTGTTCTGATTTTTCCTTATCTATGTAAGTTACTTTTTGCTACTTTGAATGTTATTATGAAGCTCCTTGGAATGCTTATAAATGATACATAGAGATAACTCCACTGATAATTCAACCAATTAAACTGTTTAAATTCCTGCTGACTTTTGCAGAATATTTTAACATGCATTGCTATCCTTATCTCATCTACTCTGGTGTAAAATACAAGCTATAGGAAATAGAAGGAGACTTCAAGAGGTAATTTTCAGAGATAGTATCTTTAAAATATGTACAAATGGTGGTTCAAATGCTATGCAAAGAACCGAAGTTCCACATTTAAGTTTACAAGGAAGAAAGAAGTTAGAAATATGTTCTGCTACAAATATACTATCAATATTTCTTATAACCAAAATCACATCCTAATTATAAGTGCAAGTTTCAAATTCCACAGTTCTAAAATATATTGACTAACTAAATTCTAAACTAAGGTGACCGCAATTTAAAGTTAATATAAGATAAAAATATATGGAGTTTAATTTAAATGGATTATTTTATTCTCACAACCACTCTATGAGGTAGACTTTTGTTTTTCAATTTGATGGTTGGGATACAAATGCACAAGATAACATTAGCATGGTCAGTTCATGGCTTTAAAAAATGCAGTTTGAGTGATGATGTGCTCCTTTTGAACTTCATCACTATGCTATACTGCTACACTCAGGTGCTGTCAAGTAGCACTCAACTCTTAGTGACCCTATGTACAACAGAATAGAACACTGGGCCATGGTCCACACTATCAGTGCTTTTCTGCTATTCATAGTGTTTTCAATGGCTGATTGTTTGGGGAGTGGGCTGCCAGGTCCTTCTCCAATTTTTGCAGTGCTGGGGATTGAACCCAGAGCCTCAGAGAGCACAGAGCAGCACACTACCAATTGAGCTAAACCTCAGTCCCTAAGAGTAATTTACCAAAAAATTCTGGTACTTATTTTTAGAAATGAAGAAAATATGACAATTATAAGAATATCTCTTTTTGGTAACTAAATTAATATTTAGTTGCTTCTGGGTAAAATTTGATATAAGATATTATTTTCCTAAGAATTTGGTAAAGATTATGTGGTAGTGTGTGAAGAGTTCCCAACATATGTAAATCATCTTGTTAATTCAAGGAAAATTAATTATCCTTCACATAAAGTCTTTCTTTCTAGGAGAGGTATTGATAATTCCTCAGTCTATATAAATAACTTCTATTAAAGAACTGGCTGGGGTTGAGTTCAGTTGGTAGAGTGCCGCTCTGTACTCTCTGGGGCCCTGGGATTGAGCCCCAGCATAGCAAAAATGGGAGAAGGATTTGGCAATCCACCCCCTCAACAATCCAAAAATAATCAGCCATTAAAAACCCCAGGAATGGCAGAGAAGCACTGATAGTGTGGACCATGGCCCAGTGTTGGGAATGTTTCCTTCTATTACATTATAGGGTTGCTATGATTTAAATACTACTCGAAGGCACCTAACAATAACAACATTAGAGATCTAGACAATCTTTCCAAGAATCAGAGTCAGTTGAAGTCATACAAATTAATCAAAACATTGACAGTCATGAATATATAAAAATCAAACCTTGACTGCTGTAAGTTTCAATGGGTAAAATCATTTATTCAAATATTAACCCTTCCCTTTCACCTAGAGAGCTGAATTGCAGCTATGAATGAGAAGGGCAAGCATAAATTGAATTTAATAGAGTTAATATTTTATGAAGCATGCCAGGAGTGGTGGTGCACACCTGTAATCCCAAAAGCTCGGGAGGCGGAGGCAGGAGATTTGCAAGTTTGAGACCAGAAGCAGTCTGCCCAATTTAGCAAGACCCTGTCTAAAAAAAAAAAAAAAAAAAAAAAAAAAAAAAAAAAAAAAAAAAAAAAAAAAAAAAGGGCTGAGGGGGCAGCTCTGTAGTACAGCACTTGCAAAGCATTCAAGTGCGAGGCCCTGGGTTCAACCCCCAGTAGCAAAATAAATAAATAAATAAATAAATAAATAAATAAATAAATAAAATAAAAATATAATATATATATTATAAAAAATGAAGCTACAGCTGTGTGTGTGTGTGTGTGTGTGTGTGTGTGGTGTGTATTTTCCTTTGTAGAAGTTCCCTTAGTGAACTAAAAAACTAAAAAGAAAACAACTACTTTAGTGTTGTATTTAAATATTTTGTATTGAGATGTTGGAAGCCTACACTTCTCAACTTTTTGACTATGTATATATTGGCACTTGACACTCATGAACAAAATTAGGGCAAAGAGTTTATACCTAATTCTCTGCATCTTAACCTCACAGCTAATATGTTATCAGCATGTAAATAGGTACAGGATGGGTGTATTCAGGGATATACTCTACCCCTACCTCCACCTGCCTGCTGTCTTTCGTGGAGAAAATGGTCTTCAAGATTAGATGTTTTGTTGTTGTTAGGTGCCAGTCAAATCGGACTCATAGTGACCCTCATAGGGTTTTCAATGGCTATTTCAGGATTGCCTTGGGAGTGGGTTGTCAAGTCCTTCTCCCATATTTGCAGTGCTGGGAATTGAACTCAGGACCTCAGAGACTGCAGAACAGTGCTCTACCAACTGAGCTAAATTCCAGCTCAAGATTAAATAGAAGAGAAAAATCTTACATGTTCTGTTTACAGTCTAGTTTCCCTGATCTATGAAAATCTTGTCTGCTTGGCTGAGTCTTTTTTTGTCCACTAATCTATTGCAATATTTGTAGAATTAGGCCCATCGAGGACATAAACAGATATACAATCTAAATTAGTTTTATACCTATTTTCTTTAATGATTAATAAAAAAATCTTTATGATGCTAGACTATTCTATAAGGTGCTACATAAATGCTATTTCCAATTTACACTACTTGTAAAGAATATGAACACACATATAGATATACACAGCCAACAGCTGCTAGTTTCATGTAAATATACTTTGAAAAGATCTGAAATATACATTCATATTTTGAAGGATTTCTCAAGTAGTCATAATTATATATTTACCAAGAGTAATTCAATTTCAATAACTATTTCAGATTACTAGTTTTAAAAATGTTACCATCTCTCATATACTATTATTTAAAATAACCAATTACTTAGTTTTCCAAAACACACAAAAAAAGTATGTGACCACTTTTAATAACCCATTGACTTTACATACATGTGTATATACATGTTCTTTTTTAAAGAAATAATTGCAGTACCAACATTTAACATGAGATCTACCCTTTTAACAAATTTTTAAGTGTACCATAGAACATTATTAGCTATAGGTAACATGCCATACAACAGATCTCTAGAAGTTATTCATCTTGCATGACTGAAACTTTATACCTGTGGATTAGCAATTCTCCATTTTTATCCTCTCCCATCCCCTGGCAACACCATTCCACTTTCTGCTTCTGTGAGTTTGACTGTTTTAGACCCATCATAGAAATGGAATCATGTAGAATTTGTTCTGTGACTAACTTGTTTCATTTATCTTAATGTCTTTACAATTAGTCCATGTCTTTCATATATCTGTGTTTGGTTTCTGTTTGTCTTTTGTTTTGTTTTGTTTTGTTTTGTTTTTAAAAACTGAATAGAGCTGGGCATGTTGGCACATGCCTGTAATCCCAGTGAGTCTGGAGGCTGAGGAAGAAGGATCACAAGCTCAATCCAGAAGCAACCTGTGTAACTGAGGGAAACCTTGTCTCAAGATAAAAAAATTTAAAAAGAGGCTGGGTGTGTAGCTCAGCATGAGGCTCTGGGTTCAATGCCCAGTACTGCAAAAACCAGAAAACAAACAGAAAAGACTGAATAATATTCCATAATAGGTTTTAATTGCTGTAAAAGTATTCCTGGTGCAGAGTCAAAATCTTTTTTTTTTTTTTTTTTTTTTTTTTTTGTGGTACTGGGGGTTGAACCCAGGGCCTCGCACTTGCATGCTCTACAAGTGTTAGACCACTGAGGTGCATCCCCAGCCCGTTTTTTCACTTTTTAAGACAGGGTCTCGCTAAGTTACCCACACTGCCTCTGGTCTGGAACTTGCGACCCTCCTGCCTCTGCCTTCCGAGCCTCTGGGATTACAGGTGTGCGCCACTGCACCCAGCTCCAGAGTCGAAATCTTTTAAGTTCTACTTTATTAGTCCTTATTCTGCCATCTGGAGCTGAAAGCATGAGTTTTTACTGTGATAAGAAAATTATCTTCTTTGTTATGAATAAAATAATTTAAATAAAATACATAAATGTAAGAGAAAGAATTACAAAAATTGACTGTCTTTATCCTATTGTATTTGTTTTATGACACCATGGTACACATCCTTTTAAATGAATGATTCCTCCTAATGACATTTTTAAGTAGATTCTCATGTATATCTACTATTTCCCATGACTTGGATGCTATTATTTTGCAGTGAATTAAATAAATATTTGTTTGATAGTCTGTAAGAATAACCTATTTTAAAATGTTTTTAAAAGGTATATATACATACATTTGTATGCCAACAAAAAATAATATTCCATTATACAATTACAGCACATTCTTCTTTTTCATAGATTGCCTTTTCATTCTGTTGATTGTTCCCTAAAGCTACAAACACACACACACAGACACACACACATGCACTCACACACACACAAAAAAACTGTCAGAAGTAATAAACGAATTCAGTAAAATTTTCAGACACAAAATCATCATACAAAAATCAATTGCATTTCTTTATACTAATGACACTCTATCTGAAAAGGAGTTTAGGAAAGCAGTCATATTTATAATTAAATTAAAACAAATAAAATACTTAGGAATAAATTAATGAGATGAAAAATTGACACCCTATAATCAAATAGTTGCCTTTTATTATTTTGAAACATTAACCTCTGATATAAAGCATATACTGTGTGACATTAATAATTAACAATGTGTTTGTAACAACCAATTTACTTTTCCAATTAATAGAATTTAAATATTTTCTCCAAATCTGAGTTCAGTATATCTAGAACATGTAGACATTTATAAATATATATTGCATAATATTGCATTGGAAAAGAAATATATATTTCTTAAGAATTCAAATAGAATTAAACAAAATTAAGAATATTTATGAATAGATTGGTTTGTTACAATGAGATTTTTGTTTTCATGTATTATACAACTGAATAATACTGGCTGAAAATGTAAAGTTTTATAACAGTAAAGCTTCCAGTACAGAAAAATCTCACTAAGAGTATAACCATGACTATGTTGCACTAATAATTTATGACTTAAGTATCTTGAGAAAAATATCTTCTTTTTTTTTTTTTTTGAGACAGAGTCTTCCTGTGTACCTGAAGCTGGCCTCAAAATTGCAATCATCCTGTCTCAGGATCAGGATCCTAATTGCTGGTACTACAGATGCATGCCATCATGTCCAGCTAAGAGTTAACTTTTAATATGTCAGATTGATTCTTATTACTACAAATATATAAGACTCTGGTTTATTCCTAAAAGCTTTAAGAAATCAATTGAGAGGTTTTAGGACAGGAATGGAGTCTTTACCTCCATGGTCCTTGCTCTGTCCTCATGTTCAGGAATTTTTTAACATGTCTCCTGCCATGAGTTCTTTAGGATTTGAAGTAGTCCCAGAGTCAAAGTTACATCTCATGTGTGTTCATTTCGTGTTAGCACTGACAGATCCAATTTTTGATTCCCTATTGTAGGAAATTTAAATCCAAACTAAGCTCATCCCCCTATGTGGGCTTTAATAAGTAATAGCATAAAATAGGAGTTGGAGATTAGCTCAGTTGGTGGAGTGCTGCTCTGCACTCTCTGAGGTCCTGGATTTGATTGCCAGCACTGCAAAAATGGGTAAAGGACCTGGAAGCCCACTCCCAAAACAATCCTAAAACTATCTGCCATTGAAAACCATATGAATAGCAGAGAAGCAGTGACATCATGCAAGGCATGGCACATTTGTCAGGAAGTGGTTCGTTCTGTTGTACATAGAGTTGGACCCAACTCGAAGGCACTTAACAACAAAGCATATAATAATTCTTCTTAAAAAATCAAGCAACATAAGGAGACAGAGTACAGATGCTAATGACAGTTGATCCGAAAGCTGATTGAAATGAAGGAAAGAAAGGAAAAAATGACTTTCTAGATAATATTCCATAAGGGAAAATAATGAGTAGAATGGCCATGACATTGGTACATGCTTGGTGAATACAAGAATTGTATTTACTGGATACTTTAGTTTTCACTGCTATGTCTTGGTACCTGCTCTCTTCCTGGCCTGGAATTCCCTTCCCTTCATCTTCACTTCATGTTATTCATCCTTAAGATGCAGCATCATTTCC
Organism: Pedetes capensis; assembly: GCA_007922755.1. Taxonomy (NCBI): domain Eukaryota; kingdom Metazoa; phylum Chordata; class Mammalia; order Rodentia; family Pedetidae; genus Pedetes; species Pedetes capensis. The sequence continues at coordinate 35,660 of VMDO01012877.1, forward strand.
AGCAAGATGTTCATCAAGCCCTCAAACTGGGCCATGTACAGATTCCTCATGAGTACAATTAAGTGCTTAGTGTTCCTATTCTTTTCAATTTTATCCATAATTTGTTGTGATCCACATAGTCAAATACCTTTGCCTAGTCAATAAAACATAGATAGATATCTTTCTGGAATCCTCTCCTTTTGGCTAGTATCCATCTGACATCTGCAATGATGTCCATGGTTCCACACCCTCTTCTGAATCCAGCTTGATTTTCTGGTAGTTCCCTGTCTATAGACTGCTGCAGTCACTTTAGCAAAATTGTACTTGTGTCTGATATTAATAATAGTGTTCGATGTTTTCCACATTCAGTTGGAAGCCTTTTCTTGGGACTAAAGTTGACTATTAGCACATCAAAAATAAGTAACAAAGTAAAAGCAAGATGTTTCCCTTGTTGGTTTTGTTCATTCCAGGGCCTAGTCCAATGCTCCAGACATCACAGTGCTCAATGAAGAAAGATAAGAATGTTATGGTTATCAAATTATTTTATACCACCTATTTTCCTTCCCTCAGATTACAGTTGTAAAATCATGTGTTCAGACACATTCTCAGAGATGAACTCCCCTAATATGGAGATATTGTTGTTATGAGATATTTCCAATCTTCAAAATGGGCACTTTTCTGCTAATCTTATTTTTGAGAAAGAGCTTAGAAAAAATTAAGAAAATTTTGTAAATAAAAAAATTCAAGATTTAATTTTCCCAAAATGATGTGTTTCATATAGAACTCAGCAAGTGACACTATATGGCAAAATCTCAAAACTTTAAAGGAAAATAAAAAACATACAAATACTCTAAATTGTGTTCTTATTTTCCTCAGGTTTTCATAATTAGAGCCATTATAAAAACTAAAAACTACACCTTTCTGGATCTGATATCTATATTATTTAATATTGCAAGAATGTATATAAACATATTGATTACTTTAAAGATAAACCAGCTGCATACAGTTTCAATTTCTCTTTCTGATTGCATCAACACAATTCAGAATACATATGTGGTTGAATTTTGTAACTTCTGTATTTCACAAGAAGATGTTTTATTTACATTTTTAAGCTTTAAATATTATTGTGTTATCTCAAGTGTTTTGTTTCCTCTGGATATAAAACACATCACACTGGATCACTGTGACAAATTACTACATAATTTGCACAGAATCAAACCTAATTATATAGTCATTGAATGAACGGTCACTGTATTTCTTTGATTGATGCAAGCTTATTCTTTCCTTTTCTTTCTTTCTTTCTTTTTCTTTCTTCCTTCCCTCCTTCATTCCTTTCCACCCCCCTCTTATCTCCTCCTTTTTCTTTCATTCATTCATTCTTCTTATTTGTTTGTTTTCAGTGCTGTGGGGTGAACCCAGGGCCTCATGAATGCTAGGCAAGCACTCCACCACTGAGTTGCACCCCAGTCCCCTTTTTCATTTTTTCTTTTGAAACAAGTCCTCACTTTGTGCAGGCTGTTCTGGCCTCAAATTCGCAATCCTCTGTCTCAGCCCCCCTTCAGTCGCTGAGATTAAAGGGGTGCTCCAAAGCGCCCAACTGCAAATTTATTCTTCAGTATAATTGCTCTTTTCTCATTTGCCAATGTACTGTCAACTCTCAGTTAACTGTGGACTGATGCTTTATATATGTTGAGGATTGCTGCTTCTCAGAGTTTTCTTCCTTATAGGTCAGTGCCTACCTTACCACCCACATGTACATTTTCCTCCATCTGGGCCTCTTAACTTCATTAGAAATTAAATGAATATTTACTTTTCCAGGCATTTTTATATCCATTGAGCTTACTAATAGGTGAAGAAAACATGACTTTCAATAAACTGAAATTATAATTATGGAAGCCCTGTGGGGAGATAAGCACATGAGGAGATAATCCTGGTACAAGGTAAAACATCAGAAGTGTGTATAGAGAACCAAAGTAGCCTCCAGGAAAGACACTCATCTCTTCTTGACAATTTCCTGGAGAATGCTAAGTCTGCAACTGGAATAACTCTTAGACATAAAAGAACATTAGAGGGCAAAGAAAGGGCACATGCAAAGATACCACATAGTGAAAAGAAATGTAGATAGTCAGATGACCAGATACATGAGTAGACATAGGAATATTTAATCCAGATGGAAAAGAATATCTCTGGAAGGAAATTTCTTCATACTAATGGTTTGTTTGAATATCTACTAATGCCATGATCTGCGTAAATAGGCACTCTATGAGTATTTTTTTTTCTTCACCAAGTGAAGATTGTCTTCTACAAAACTCAATACTATCCATGGCTGAAACCCACAAGCATTAGTATTAAAAAGTACATTTAAAGAATAGTAGACTCTTGAAATTTCCAGCTTTTAAATTGTACATTTTCCAGTTTACAGAGAAATGCTGCTGCAGCATTAGCCTAGTTTAGTTAACAAATCCTTTCACCAAAAGCTAACCAAGTTTGGTTTGGTTCCCTGAATTCTGCTTGCTTTTGTAGATCGTTTTCTTTCTACAGAACAGGAAAAAATATAAAAAGACAAAAAGAAACAAAAACGGAAACAAAAACATTTTTAAAAAATTCTAAGAGATGTTTTGTGCACAGAGATGGTTAGACACAATAGAGTACTGAGTATGATGCTTGGTGGCTATTTCAACTCACTCACTAGCTGAGTGACTCTTACCATATAGAGAAAATAACTCAAAATTGTAGTTTCAAAAAATGATCATAGTTTTTAAATATCAGAAACTTTTGGGTTATCTCATGAGTGGTCAAGCTTCAAATGGCCAATCCATAAACAGCAAGGATCTAATACAAATGACAACGCTTATACTTCTGGAGATTCCTAGATGATGTTTCTCTTGTTACCTACTTATCAGAATTATTAAAACTCTCAGCCTTAAAGACTGCCAAACCAGGAGGGAAGGTCTTGAATCAGTTACCCTTCTTTTTGAGCTATCCTTCTTCATACTCCCATTAGGCTAAGTATTCTAAAATTGATTTAATTGCAACCCTGAAAGTCAAGCTTGCAGTATGTGAAAGTGCTTTGGGAAAAAAAAAAACACAACAAAGTGCTCTAATATTAGCAGAGATGCTGAAAGGTGAGTGACACATCAAAGAAATTTGAGCTGGTTTTTCCATGTTGATTTGAGGAACTCAAAGTCCCCTTAAATCAAATCAATTCTCAATATATACTCTGGCCTAAGATTCAACAAAGTACTAGGAAGAGACATTTAGTGTTATTTATTAGTCAACATAACAATTAAATTATAATACAGTTAATTTTTTTCTCAGGAGGAAACTTCTTTCTAGTCCCTATAGAACTGTAAGGATTTAGAATAGCTGGAAGTACTATAACCACTGGATCATTTTAATATCATGAGCATCACCATTAAATAGAAAAGACCAGAAAATAAAGCACTGTAAAATGTCTGTCCATTTATGCTTTACTGTTTATATTATATTTTTCATTACAAGATAACACAACTCTAAAAAATACCAACAGAGATAGAACAAAAAATATTGAGCCCTACTCCAAACTCATCCTCTTGTTTTTCTTATAGATAACAAATATTAAAAATTACTATTAATAGTGAGCACCACATTCACTGAAGGAATACTGAGTTTCCGGAATTGTTTTTACACGCATCATATAGTAGCTGAGTTCCATGCTGGCTTACTATAACCCGAAGAACACATTTGCTTTTGACCAGTGGGCTCAAATTTAGATCTTCTGTTGGTCTTTAATTAAACTGGTGTGAATCCAATTAGAGGTAAGAATTTTCTACTTCCACCATTTCTTGGGAGCCATAGCAACCTCAGAAACCTTGTTGTTGTTACATGCTGTCCAGTCAGGTATGACTCATAGCAGCCCCATAAACAACAGAAAGAAAGCCATGTATATTTCCAACTTCAACCCTAGAGGAGATGATTTTTCTCTTATAATGCAACATATGATGCATTATTCAAAATAGCAGTTTCCTGTAAACTCTTCAAGTTTCCAGGCCAGTCTTCTAGGGTTACACCTGCAAATAAGGGACAAGGCATGCAGTTAATGTATTAATAGGGTCTTCTGGGAGCTGTGCTGAACTAGAAATTACATGTCCTGTGTAGAGGGAACAGCTACTTTCAGTTCTAGCCAATTGTTGCCACATGAGAATGTGAACTTAGTATTATAAGAGGTTCCAAATTTTAAAAAGAAGCTACAAACCCAAAGATTCATGTAAGAACAAAATTCCAAATGTTTAAATACTGGTTTAAATTTTTTACAAAATTATACTGACAAAAAAATGCATTTGAGGACCAAATTCAGTGTACCAACAGCCAATTTGCAATCTTTGCTACCCATAGTTAATCATAGACTTGTCCATTTCATACAATGATTAATTCATAATTTACATGTTTGAACATTGGTACAAATATGTTGCAGACATTGTCTCAATAATCTAGATCAACAATATTTCCATTCATGTCAGCTATTTGCCAGGCTATTCAGTCCTCATGATAAAAAGCAATTTACCCTACCTACCTCCATTGAGGAGACATGTCATACTCTTTTTTTTAAATCCTAACTGAATTTAGATTATTCAGATAAAAGGTCGACTGTTTAAAAAAATCCCTTAAAAAACAGATGATAATATGCAATGATGAGCCCAGCGCAGTGGCACATGCCTGTAATCCCAGTGGCTCAGGAGGCAGAAGCAAGAGGATCACAAGTTCGAGACCAGAGGCAGTCTGCAAAATTTAGCAAGACCTTGTCACAAAAAGTTAAAAAATAGGCTGATGGGGCAACTCAGTGGTACAGCACTTGCAAAGCATGCAAGCCCTAGGTCCTGGGTTCAACCCCAGTACAGCAAAAAAAAAAAAAAAAAAAAAAAAAAAAAAAAAAAAAAAAAAAAAAAAAAAAAAAAAAAAAAAAAAAAAAAAAAAAAAAAAAAAAAAAAAAAAAAAAAAAAAAAAAAAAAAAAAAAAAAAAAAAAAAAAAAGAAAGAAAGAAAAGAAAAAGAAAAAAAGTATGCAATGATAAATCAGTAATGGTTAAAAATATGTTAGTTCTCCAACATGAAATAAACTCTTCTTCAGGATTGGATATGTGACTAGCTTAATAAGGTATTCTTCAAACTTTGTTTCATGGAAACTAAAGCATTTAAATTTCCTTAGGGGACACATCATAGTATAACTGAAGGTTGTCATTTGTAATCTGAATTTTATTTAAAAATAATAAAGTGGAGTGTGCTTATTCATTGGGTTACAGAATCAAAAATAAGACCTTTAGGGAAAGTGGTCTTCTCTTCTTATCAACAGATTCCTAAATGTCCATACATAAAAGTATTTCAAAGGATCCATGAACCACTTTCTATTTACTAAATTCTGTATGGATCTGAAAAATGGCATTTTTCTATATGTCTGTCATATTCTCAAAGGGGTTCATCCACCAACAAGTGATATTTAGGATCAATAATTATGTTTATCCTGCAGCTGTAGCCCTGTGGCATCCAATCCCGTCAGATCTCGGAAGCTAAGCAGGGTCAGGCCTGGTTAGTACCTGGATGGGAGACCGCCTGGGAACACCAGAAGCTGTAGGTGTGGGAGAAGGACCTGGCAACCCCCTCCCAAAAATCAATCTGCCATTGAAAACCCTATGAGCAGCAGAGAAGCACTGACAATAGTGTTTCCCCTGTTGTACAGAGGGTCGCTATGAGTCGGATACGGACTCGATGGCACCTAACAACAACAACAACAATTATATTTATGATCACATGTGATTGAGAGAAAAAACATCAATGAGGATGGATGTGTAAAAGTTCTTATTGAGGAAAATTGGAGAACTTTCATAATGGATTCAACAAAAAGCAAATATAAAGCACTGATCGAGGATTAATTAGAAGTTATGAGGTTGGAAAACATTAACACAGCAGGTCTACTGAAAACTAAGAACTTAGCTGATGAACAAAGACTTTTGAGGGCAGTGATAAAGCAGTAGTACAGGAAGAGATTAATGTGTATACATTGAATTTTAAGTACTCAGAATACCTAGAGAGGTTAAGGACTTGGAAACAAAGCTGCAGATAGAAGTTTCATGGGTGGTCATTATATACTATGATGGAAATCTAGGGGTGGGCAGTGAGATTAACTGGACAGAATTGAAGTTTAGAGAAGTACAGCACTGATGTCCACATGGAAGGATATTTTTTATGTGCTCTCTTTACATTAAATATCAAGATACCCAGGACAGAGGTTTTTTATATATGACTTTAAGTTTCCCAGCATTTTTCACTACAGTATATATATCCAATATTTCATAAATGTTTCTTGGGTGAATATATGAGAATAACATCAAAAATAAAATGTAAGGAGTGGGAAAGGGAAGGGCCCCAAAAATGAAATTAAGAAAGATTGTTTAACAATTAGAATAAAAAGAGACCAAAAAAGAATGGAAGCCACATTTTAAGACATAAGAGCCTATTTCTCCAGATTGAAATGCTTTAGAGAGTTCTGTTGGGACTAGGGTTTAAAATCAGCTATTGAGATTGACGGGCTGGGATTTAGCTCAGTTTGTAGAGCGCTGTGCTGCAGTCTCTGAGGTCCTGAGTTTGATTCCCAGGATCACAAAAATGGGAGAAGGACATGGCAACCCACTCCTGAGGCAATCCTGAAGCAATCAGCCATTGAAAACCCTATAAGGGTCACTATGAGTTGGACATGACTTGACAATACCTAACAACAACAACATTGAGATTGACAAGAGGAAAATGCTGGAAAATGTGGTTCATGTTTTAAATTCACCACTGGAACTAATCACTGGAATTTTAGAATCTATACCTTGATGAGGTGTATGTCAGTCTGTATGAGGCAAGTTTCCAAACCCACGATTTAGCAACATATCTGGTAGTATATAGAGCTAGTATGAGAGACCCACATGCAATTAATTGTGCTAAGTTTCATTACAGATTTCCTAAAAGAAAGTGCTTCCTGCTGATAGGGCTAGCTTAGTGTATATTAAAGGGAAAAGTTGAAACGTAAGACATTTCCACTGTGATTCTTTAACAATTATATATTCAAAATATAGACAACTGAGAATGCTCTGATCTGCTTAAAGATTTCAAAATTTTCAGCTAACATCTTCTCACACTGAAAAATACACTGGAAATAGAAATAGAAGGACAATAATTCTTTGACAAAATGTAGAAGTATTTGATAGTTCTGTTTTCATATTTCATTACTGTGTTATAAAGCAAATAGCCATTTAACAACTCAGTCTAACAAAAATCAACATATTCTTCCCAGAAAATTAAAATCTTATAGGTATGCTATACTTTTCTGTAACCCCAACATCTTCATTTTTTTTCCTGATCAGTTGGACTTTTTGAGTATTAAATATTCAGACATATTTAATTATGTATGACATAGTGCTGTTATAATATGCTGTGGAAGAAAGATACTAAAAACTAAGTAATTTCATTTTAATAGTACTGTTTTGTTTTTTTAAATAATACTGTAAAAGTAAGTGTAATTTTTTTCATAAATATAAGAGTAGATAGATATCCCCTAACTATCAGATACATACAGTGCTTTAAAGTTTTATTTAGATAATGTCTTGTAAAGTCCAGGTAACCAATTTTTTTTAACCCGTAAGAGAATTTGGCACCTTTGAATTAGTGAATAATCATTGATCAACAACTAGCCTGCCCTCTTAAAGCCCATAATAGCTAACAGGAAGTATAGCAATAGGTTATGGAGTTAGGATTTAAAAATGTCAAGCAACACTAATAATTCATGTGTCCTGGGACCATAAAGCCAGAAGAATGTTGATAATAATGGCATGCTCCTTTGGAAACAGGTAGAATTAACATGCTAGTGTTTTAAGTTGAGAGAATAGCAGAGAACTTTGGTAAATCATTTTCTCCTGCATATGAGACTCCTGATTTGTGTTTTAGGCATCGCTATTACATATTATGCCTCCTAGACATGTATCCCAAATACAAGGCTACACATACTGTCAGTTGACAAAGGGCCTGACATGGCATAATAGCAAAATGTGTAAGCAATAAAAATAAATGCACACAATAAATATCCATACCCGAACAAATCAAATGTGCTAAAGAATACAAGAAATTTCACATGCTGGAAATATTTATGAAGAAAGATGAGAGAATAATGAAGGATACATTTAGAGAAGATATCCTTTGTTAAAATAAAATGCTGTTTGTTATTTTTATTTTTATTATTTCAAGATAGCCTATTTAAAAATCACACTAGAAATGAGATTGCAGTTCAGAGCTTAAAAAGCTACCAAATCTCCAGAAACTACCACTTTCGCTCCTGATCTTCATATTTGAAAGAAGCTTTAAGAAAACAGCTGCAATTGAAGAGGAAGGGAGTACCGAACACAAGAGAAAAGGGAAATTGTGTTTTATTGAGCGATTTCTTTATTACCACCCTGGGAATCAAAAAAGTGACTATGGCTATCAAATAAGTCTCCCTCAAAAATAAAATCTTTAGATCAATCTTTAATGAGGAAAAAAGAAAAAAAAAGATGTTTGCTCAGGTCTTGTTTTATGAACACAATTCTATATCTTTTCCTTACTCATCAATATGCTTGTGGTTCTTAAATTTAGTATTTGAATTAAATGCCCAAGAGCCTTGAATGGCATCCACCCATCCATTAAAAGATGTATAGATGAATCATATGGCAATGACAAAACCCTTGATATGATTTGCAACCCTTTAACGACATTTCCTCTAAAGTGACAAAATCACAACAAAACATAAAAAAAGAGCTCCTCATTACAAAGAAACCAGCCATACATTATTTAAGACTTCCCCTCTGAGAGAGCAAGAACAGAATGCATACTGAATAACCACTTCTCAACGTGAAATAATTCTTTTTCATGGAGTACAGACTTCTGACTGGTCATTATGAGAAAAACAAATATCATCTGCAAATAATAATTAGAATATAATACTATTTAAGCTTCTAAAAAGAACATAAAATATGTATATAGAAGCTCTGAAGCTAATAAAAATATAATGCAAATTACTTCAAAGCATTTCATATTTATATTGTTCAAACACTAACAAAGCGGAACAATGTTAAATCCATTTTCTTAAGTCCTATTAAAAAATCTCTCAGTTGCATCAGGAATGGTTCAGCTCACTTGAAGTTACAGCCCGGTTTAGGAAAATTGCATTTTACTGCTCTTCTATTGATTTTTAGCAAATTTAAAACTGTCACTATCTGCTGATTCTGCTTATCATTGAATTTAAAATGTCCGTAGTATTTACATAGTACTGAAAAATTACTGTTTTAATGTATTGTATTTTTAATGCAGTTTTCTTTTTGTGGTTTATATAGTTAGCATGGTACCTGGAGGAGGTTTTGATGTCATTCTTCTTTGTTACATACAATGAAATCTAACATTTTTCTTTAATCAGCAGTGGCATATTGACTAAGAAATAAAATCGTTTCTCATTTCCTTTCTTTTTGAACTTTTTTTACATGATCACTATCTCAATTGTTTTGTGTTTGTAGTTTTAAATAAAACCAATACTTAGTGTTCCTGAATAGTTCAATAATCTAAAAATTATTTTCACAAAATACATCATCATCTTCAAATTGGCTTAGGCAAAGACATCAAGTTCTAATTTTTTACTTAGTTTACTGGTAAGAATTTTACCCAAAGATATGTTATTCAGTTTCTGTTATCCATAAATCCACATCATTTGGGGGACTATTTAAATATCTCAGAAAACAATGTGCATCAATTGACATTCAAACTTGGTATGTTTTCTAACTCCTGTTGAATACGATTCCTTTCTTAAAATAGATATTACTAAACAAAGCTATAGAATCAGTTGCTAAACATCCATTTAAAATGTAATTGCCAGATGCTCGGTGTGGCACACATCTGTAATCTCAGTGACTCTGGAGGTGCAGGCAGGAGGATCTCAAGTTTGAGGCCTGGGCAGCCTGTGTAACTTAGTGAGATCCTGTTTCAAAATTAAAAATAAAAAATAAAAATGGGCTGAGGGTGCAGCTCAGTGATACAGCACCTGCAAGAAATATGCAAAATCCTGGGTGCAACCTCCAACTAAGCCCCCCCAAAAAAAATGACAGCCACTGTGATGAAAGTCACATCACTCTATCTAGCAAAAATGAAATTCTTTATGCAAACTCATCACAATTGCAGCCCTCAGTACTGCCACTATAGGGAGCTATAAGTAATTTTACTCTAATCATGATATTATAGGGCTATTATTTAAGCATATGTAAGAATTGCCACTTTCCTATGACTTGACTTTATACTCACAGCATTATTGCCTGCTAACTGAATTTACTTTATCCTGGAAATCTTAAAATTATGTTAAACAAAATTAATTTAAAATTTTTATTTGTTTTGCATTATTATTTTTTTTAACATGAAGCCTTTCAGGCCATAGAGCAGACTGAATTGTTGGCTCGCTATAAGCTACGGAAGAAACAGGAATGAAGAGGAAGTGGGGTTCATTAAGTGCTTTTCATTTGTGTATTCACTCAGTATTATTTTCAACTTCTTTGTCTTATGTTCAGAACATTGCACTGCTGTATGTTTGGTGCTGAGCAAACTTCATACGTATTAATTGAGTGCAATTCATTCATAAATATTGTTCCAGTTAAACAGTGCTAAAATAAAGGTCTTAATAGTAGTGTTTGCATGACCAAAATCATCTCATAGAACTATTTGTCTTCCACAGGCCTTTGTTATCTGGATAAATTTGAATAGTTATGCCTATTTCCAAGTTATTCTTGACCTAAGTTCATCATTTCATTTCTATAATTACCAGCTTGATAGCAATATAGCAAACATAATAACAGTTGTTATGAAGGCAAACATCCTTCAACAACTTGAAGATTTGGCTTTGAGCTATTCTATATGAAACATTGACTCCTGTTAGTTTCCAAACATACAGATTCAAGTTCCCCAAAGACAGTATTGTTTCTAAAAAGGCACTTACAGCATATTTTGAAAAATATCTTCACAGGAGCAAATTAAGTTTATAACATACTTGATGAGTTATAAAGTTCTTATATATAATTTTATAATCATTTCTTAATTATTTTCACACCCTAGAGATTTTTTAAATTCCAAATTTACCCTTATTGTTTTATACTTTACAAAAATGGAGTACTGGAAATTTTATTGTATATTATGCAGTGTTCCTCAATTACTAACAATGACTTTATTAATCAAGTTATCAAATGTAACCCAATTTGTCACTCAGGAGTAGATGGTGTAATGTTCCCAAGCATGGGGGCAATATGAGAGGTTTTTGTGCATATTAGTAAAGAACACATCAGCTGATAAAATATACTTCTTTTTAGACTATCAGGGGTTGAATCTATCTTTTAAATAATATTTTAGTAGTTATAATTTTATCTAATTTTATGCAGTTTTGAAAATGCATAAAAGTGTAAAGAAATATGAAAGAACAGATCATCCACTTATTTCCTTGAAGGCTGTTATGTACTTCAATACAGTTATGTAGAAATGAGTTCAAACATACATGCACATACATGCAGATATGATTCCTCATAAATTTCTGTAGTCTTTTTAAGGGTTATTTTCTATTTTCACTTTGTATTTATAAGTATTTCTCATATTATAAACAACAATAAATAGTGTTATTTTTGTAGTAAATCTTATTCATGGGGGTACCAGTTCCATCTTGTTGATTGTTTGATATTTATATATTTCAATATATAAATATTACTTTCATAAACACCTTTTTAGTACAACTTTTCACCAATATTCTAGTACTTCATTATGATAAATTCCACAGAAACACAATTTGCTGTCCCAAATGATACAAATGTTCTATGGCTCTTGATTCATTTTGCTCATTTGATTTTCTAGAGACTTGATCAATTAATTCCCGCTGCTCATGTTTGAAAGTCGTGATCCCACTATACTTATATCACTTGTAGGTTCCAACTTCAGTAAGATGTTGCTAAGTTAGTAGCTGGCAAGTTGCATCATTATTGATTAACTGTCTAACACCAATTAGCTAAGGAGGCAGCCAGAATGGCACTAATGTTACAGGCTTAAAGCAGATGGTAGAATCCTGCAGGTGACTTGGCCTGGCTAGAATTTTTCACTAATAAATATATAATTAGTGCTCCAGGTGGAATTCAGGGACAGACAATTCTGGAAACTTTACTCAGTACACACTTTAGATTTGACTTCCAAAACAAATGAACCCTTTTGGGGTAGAAAGGAAAAACCTTCCTCAAATTATAGGCCACTATTTTTCTTTCTATGTATTTAAACTATGGACTTCATATTATAATATACTCATAAATTTATAGGTGAAGAAGTTTCCTGACTAGGTGACTAGAGACACAAGGTAATTTATTCATACTGCAGGAACATTTTTAGGTGTAATAGTGATAATTATCTTTGAAAAAATGATATTCAATCAAAAAAGCAGTTTTCTGAATAACTGCTGAATAATTTGGAGAGAACTTCATGTGAACATGATTTTTAAAAAATTCATCTATGTTTTACTTCATTTTTGTCTAGCTTTATCTATGAATATGAGGTAAAACATATAATATTATTACTAATAACCAGTCCAGGAAGTTATTTTGAGTATTTTACTTCTTGTGAACAAAAATACATTTACTAGTTCATATGTTGTTGTACTGGTATAGTGAATTAAATAAGTGAATGAAGCCAAATGCCTGATACTAAATTTGATGATTTTAGCTGATCTCACTTTAATGAAAGATCATTCAGACTAAATCCATATAATGCCAAAACACATTAATCAAATTGGTTATCAAGTTATAGAGGAAACATTGGACCTACCAAATTCATAGAAATGCTAGTATCATAATTGGCTGATAGCACAAATCAACAGTATAAGAAAATTAGTCAAGTTTATAAGATATGGTTAGAAAATATGTTCAATTAGTACTATATAACCAGTTAGAACTAGAAGAATCATACATCATGATATAGTTCATATCAATTCAAAATTGTAAAATTATTTTTTAGGAAACAAATATTCTAGAGATGAATTTAATTATCTTTTAAATTTATTCATCAATGAAACTTTCTTTGTATATGTGTAATCTAGAAATTTTTTCTTTAGACAAATTTTCAGATGTCACACATTAACAGAACAGCTTTCCTCCCAAATCTAGTAGTTTTGTTGTTGTTGTTGTTGTTGTTGTTATTGTTGTTGTTGTTGTTGTTGTTGTTGTTGTTATGTGCCTTCAAGTCAGGTCAGACTCACAGCAACTCTATGTACAGCGGAACAAAACACTTCCCAACATTGTGCCATGCCTGGCACTATGTCAGTGATTCCTCTGCTATTCATAGGGTTTTCAATGGTTGGTTATTTTGGGCACTTGAACTTTATTTAATTATCATTTTGGAAAAAGCCTATGAGAATCTTGGGGGTGGAGGTAGGAGGTAGGAAGATTGCAAGCTTGAGACCAGAGGCAGTCTGTGTAATTTAGCGAGACTCTGTCTCAAAATGGGCTGGGATTTAGCTCAGTTGGTACAGCACTGAGCTGCAGTCTCTGAGGCCCCGAGTTCAATTCCCAGCACCGCAAAAATGGGAGAAGGGTCTGACAATCCACTCCCAAGGCAATCCCGAAGCACTCAGCCATTGAAAACCCTATGAGGGTCGCTATGAGCCGGATACTGGCTCGACGGCACCTAACAACAACATGTTCATAAGTATTAGAAAAAACCCATTGTTTATCCATTGGAAAAACAAAATGGGAAGAATCGAAGGACACATATATTCAAACCAGCAGATTATCCAAAACTTCCAGTGACTTTTAAGAGAATGACAAACTCCAAATGTACTTCATCAAATCCCTCAGAAAAGATTTGATGTTCCCAACAGTTGTCTAGAAGTCATTTCAAGCACAAGACTTGCCATTAAGAAGTCTGAGACAAATGGCTACAAACTGGCTATTTTTTTGTAATTGTGATCCAATTCCACTCTGATGTCAAGGTCAGAAGAGCTCAAAGTATTCCTGGTAAATGATCTCAGTCTCCAACAGATGAGACCAAAACTGAAGTGATTATTATGGAAATATGAGCAGAATAATGTGTCAGAAAATATACAAGGGATTATTATTATCATTATTAGTAGTATTTTGCAGTAGTGAGGGGTGGGCCTTGCACATACTATGCAAGGGCTCCATCAACTGAGCTGTACTCCCAGCCCCTATTTTGTTGTTTGAGTCACAGTCTTGCTAAGTTACACAAGCTGCCTTCTGTCCTCAAACTTGCGATGCCCCTACCTCAGTTTCTGGAGTTGCTGGGATTACAGGCATGTGCCATGATGTCTGACTACAAAGGATTATTAATAAAGTAAAACGAATCAGTTGCATAAAGGTCACAAATTACTGACATCACAGTTATGACATACAACTTCTAGACTTTGCTCTTGCTTTTAAAAGCTTTTGAAAGAAATACAATTAACTAAATCTATCATGAAGAGACAGGTATATCCTTTTTTCTCCTGGAAAGCAGGCAGAGTGCTCTTTTTTTAAAATTGTTTTTAATATTTATTTATTTATTGCTTTGTATTTGTTTAATTTTCTACTATTGGATGATTGTTTTATTTTCTATAATTGGACTCTACAGCACAAGTAGAATAGTTTTCATTTTATAATTGTGTGAACCCCATTGTGGTTGTAGAGCTGGTCATTCTTTAACTTCCCTTACCCTCTTGGGGCCCTCTGCTCTCCAAGTAGAAAGAGAAAATGAAGTTGCATGGGAGTAGAAGACGTTGAAGCTACATATAGGAATTTCTAGACAGGCAGAATTGTTAAATTTTGAATACATTAAAGGAAACTGATAAATCAATCTGTTTCTCTCTCTCTCTCTGTGGGTGCATGTGCATGCACTCGCACATGCACGCGAGTGTCTTTCTGTCTTTTGGTCTCTCTTTCTTGCCTTTTTAATCCCTTTAAAGACATTTCTTTCCAAAGTAAAACTGATTAGCACGATGCATTCTGTTTTAGAGATTGCCATTATTGTGCCCATGTTACATGAGTAACGTAAGACATTATAGTTTAAACTAAAAAAGGAAATATCTTTAAGATGAAACATATTAAACATATATAGGTATGCCTCTTTACTCTTTTCCCCCAAATCACTAATAATTACATTACTTAGGTCACATCACAATTCAGTTTGCTGTGTGGAATGCAACATTTTTATCAGGGAAACTCAAGCCAGTATGAACAGGGTCACACTTGTTAATTGCTTTTACCACTGCCCTGAAACTCAAATACTTGCTTCTCCTCATCAGGGGCATTGGAAACAATCTATTTCAATAAAAAAAACTAAGATACAAGATAGGGAGCTATGTCCTTCTAAAATTCAGGCTCAATGAAACAAAACAAAAATGTAAACCTGTTGTATTTTTATTCTTGCCATTTCTTTCAAGTCAAACACAAATTTTCACAACTAGCGCGCCAATAAACACCAACATGCACATACAGGCTGCAAATGGACCAGCGACAGTGATAGCTGCACCCATTAAGGGTTTGGGGATTAGGCCAAGTGCACAGGGCCTTTCTAGTTTTCAGTCTGTGATGGAATAAGCCTTTCACTCCAATGACGTACAGATTCTGTTATTTTCTGTGAGTGCCACATTGTGTAAAAACTTAAGAAATTCTGCTATACGTATAGATGCAGATTGTGGTATTAACAGTAGAGTTGGAAATGATCCACATTATAATGATAAATACATGAATGGAAGTGGAGGGCGCATAAAACCCCTGGAAGGAAGAGAAATGACTTCTTTTTTTAATCCACCAATTTAAAAAATGTGTTTGTGTTTGATGCAGTCATCTTCCATAGATCCCAGGGAAATAAGACAAAGAAAACTATGAAAACCTTTAACTTTCTTACATTTACAGCATGGAGTTTAGTAAAATTTTCCTCACTCTGATAAATAAGGTGGAAATGTATTTATTTTGTACTACCCCATTTTTTTTTTCAGTACTGGGGGTTGAACCCAGGGCCTCCTGCTTGCATAGTCTGCAAGTGCTGGACCACTGAGCTGCACCCTCAGCCCATTGTTTTTTTTTTTACTTTTTGAGACAGGGTCTCGCTAAATTATGCAGACTGCCTCTGGTCTCGAACTTGCAATCCTCCCGCTTCCATCTCCCAAGCCGCTGGGGTTACAGGTGTGTGTCACCACGCCCGGCTCTACCCCATGGATGTTCAAGCTATTACTAATAATAAGCCATTTCCCTCTATGTTTATTTTTGCAGCTATAGGTGTGGGTAGAATTTTAGACCAAAAATAAGTAATTTGTTTACTTTGACTTGGAAATGCTGTAAGAGTCCATGTTTCTTAATTTTCATTTAGTGACAAATATATTTCTTCTGATTTTTGGAAATACACTCACAGAAATCACCATGGTATTCATTGCTTTTGAAAAATATTCCACTTATAAAGGGCTTTACTAAAAATAAAAACAACACCATGATTCACCCTTATTTTATTATTTTGGTTTTTTATGTGAAGAAATTTATTTGTAATTGGAAGTCATTTCAATATATTTTACTATCTTTGGCTTTAATTCAGTAGACTTCATCTTTAAAAGAATTTCCTGGAGAAAATGTAGAAATTCAATTTTATATATGCACCATTATCTGGTCTTTAAAACGGGAATAGTCCTACACAGAAATGAAATACTAAGAAATCTAAGCCTTGACTACTACACAGGATTTCAAAAAGTAGTAGTAACCAACATTGCCTATCTCAAGGTCTTCATTTCATAGAAACATTAAGTGTTTTAAAATGTTGACAATTTAGGCTCACGTGTTTAAGAACACTTCCATGTGGCCAAAAGTACAGTTTTACAAGTTATTTTGTTGTTGTTGTTGTTGTTGTTGTTAGGTGCCGTCGAGTCGGTATCTGACTCATAACGACCCTCATAGGGTTTTCAATGGCTGACTGTTTCGGGATTGTCTTGGGAATGGATTGCCAAGCCCTTACTCCCATTTTTGCCGTGCTGGGAATTGAACTCGGGACCACAGGGACTGCAGCGCAGCGCTCTACCCACTGAGCTAAATCCCAGCCCTACAAGTCATTTTACAAGTCATTTTAGTTACCTCAAATCTGTTTCTTAGTGGCCTAAAAGATGCAGATAAATTTTCCAATAATTTTAACATATAAATATTAAGTGCCAGGCACTATAGCACTATTTTATATCTCATTTAATTTCATAACTGGTGAGACAGGAACTACTATTTTTTTTTTTACAGCTAAGGAAATTGAGTCTCAGGCAGGTTAGGTAATTTGTCCATAGTTTAATAGTTAATAAGTGCATTTCAAATTCAATTCATCTGATATCTAGTGCCTACAAATTTTTCCACTTGATCATCCTGCCTTCACAATTTGAAATATGTACAGGATTGTGAAAGTGAGTAGGAAAATGTCAAGTTAAAAAGATTTAACACAAGAAATACAATGTAGTTCCACTTTAAAAGATGAGGCATTTCATGGAAAAGGATTCAAGGGTAGGTTTAGAATGAACTCTTCAGTCAAGGACGTAAATATGTTCCATTAGGGGAGAAGTAATGCATGATAATCTGAACCTACTTGTCCTTCAGAGGACATGAGAACTTTTTCGTAGTTGTTTAAAAATTTGGACAATTATTTTTACCAAGAATAGTGATAACTCTTTGAGGGTGATTATTTTTAGTTTGCATCAGAACCAAGCAGCTACAAAAACAACTCTTAACTACTGGAAAGAGCTGGAGGCTAACATAGTGAGTTGTGACAGATCAGTTGAATGGAGGCAGAGATTATGATTGTTTTGTCACTGATATGTCTTCAACACCTAGAATTGTACCTGCTACACAATAGATGTACCATAATTATTCATTATAAATGAATAAATGAGCTAGACATTGTGGCTCATGCCTGTAATACCAGCAACCCAAGAGGTAGAGGCAGGAGGATTGCAGATTTGAGAACAGAGGTAGCCTGCACAATTTAGTGAGACCCTGCCTCAAGATAAAAAATAAAAAAGGGGCTAGGGTATGCAGCTCAGTGGTAGAGCACTTGCAAAAAGTATGTGCAAGGCCCTGGGTTCAACTCCCAAGTACTGCAAATTAATTAATTAATTAATTAACTTGAGGTTTGGAGCAGGATTTTCTTTAGTATTATTGAAAATTAATCACAATTCTCTGTTGTTGTCAGGTGTCATCGAGTTGAGTCCAACTCATAGCGACCCTCATAGGATTTTCAGTGGCTGATTGTTTTCTAGATTCTTTTGAGGGTGGACTGCCACGTCCTTCTCCCAGTTTTGCAGTACTGGGGATCAAACCTGGCTCCTCAGAGAGTGGAGTAACACTCTACCAACTGAGCTAAACCCCAGCCCTCATAACTCTCTAGGTCTGCTGATACTTGGATTCAGTTGTTTTATCCACAAACCCCAACTATCTTCACTTAGATAAATTTCAAGTCATTCACCTTCTTGTACACATCTATAAACTTGATCTGTACTAAAAGCATAGCACAGGAACTTCATGGAAGGGCTTTAGGTTCACACAGTTCAACCACTCATATTGAGTAGCCAAATAGCCTCCAGATATCAACTACTATGCTCACATATCTTTCACAAACCTGCTTGAATAAGAGAATTAATTAGAGCAATTAATTTAGAAAATAAAGATTCTCAAATTTTCTTCTGGAAATCCTGACTCCCTGAATGTAAAACTTTTTATTTGAAAATAAAAAAGCAAACCTCACATGATTTTTATGATCTAGTAAGTGTGAGAAATGCTTTTCTAAAGCAACCACCTCCATTTTTCAGACAGCTCCATTAGAAATTTCTGTGAATTAACTCTCCTGCCCAAACTTTGGTACAAATGGATAACAATAGCCATTTTCATGTATTCAGTCCTGGAGCATATATTCATGAATATTTATCTGATATGTTTTGTGAGGCACTGGAGGGACAAAAGGGAAAGACAGGACTTTTTTACAGACTACCAAAAACATGTGTAGGTAAAATAGCATTGAAATATAGATACATGGGGGAATAAAGAGAAAGCCCTAAGGAATTCTGAGTATGAGTATGGCCTAATCAGATTTGAGTGTTGAAATTATCACTCTGGAGGTGATGTCAGGCCTAGTAGGATGATGACATATGACTTATGTCAAGTAATTCATAAGAAAACTATTTCTGTAGTCCAACAAAGAAAGAATGAGAACATGCACCAGAGAAAAGGAATCAGGAGAGAGAGGAGGATTGCTTAGGATTGTTTTCATTCAGTTTCACTAAGTGAGAATACTAGATTGACAATTGGCTTGAAAAACATATTTATAAAAACTAAGTAGATCTTAGCAAGCATCAAACATAAGTCATCTAATTCACTCATTCAAAACTATTCATAGAGCACTAACACATGTTTAGTCCTGGGATGGAAATACAGACTATATATATATATATATATATATATATATATATAGTGAATAAGACCCACCCTGCTCTCAGGGGTCTACTTTTAGCAAGAGAATCAGAATTATGCAGAGTTGAATATAAATAACATAATATTTAAAAGAAGGTCTGTTGTTGTTGTTGTTGTTAGGTGCTGTCGAGTCGGTATCTGACTCATAGCGACCCTCCCAGGGTTTTCAATGGCTGACTGTTTCAGGATTGCCTTGGGAGTGCATTGCCAGGCCCTTCTCCCATTTTTTGTGGTGCTGGGAATTGAACTTGGAACCTCAGAGACTGCAGCTCAGCACTCTACCAACTGAGCTAAATCCCAGCCCTAAAAGAAGGTCTATACTGTTACTATTAAAAGTACCATTACATTAGCAAAAAGAATGCATTTACTGTTTTAGAGAATATTTGTGTAGGAACATAATGAATAAATAATCCATTCAGAAATGGCAGTCATTTCTTGCATAGTCTTGTATAAATTGTGGAATATTTCCATACATTTATTTACAGTCCATCAACTTTGAGGAGTGATGGGTGGCAGGGAGTTATTATTGGCCACAAAAGACAGAGAGAGGCATAAAATTCCAACAGTAAAATGAATTCCATAAAAAGCACAGAATACTTCCCCAAATATTATTTACAAAAAAAAATCACTATGTCATGAATCAAACTTCTATTTAAATTTTTTTCTATATTACTCTATTGAGGCTTCATACTTAATGAGATGTCTGGCAGGGAAGATTTGGGAAACATTTATTCCAAATGCCAAAAGTATTTTCCACTTTGCTAAAACATTAGCAAGACTCTTTGAAAATGGCAACACATTTGCAAGATATCATTGTCATATTTCCCCTAAAGGAACAATGTGAATAGAGAGTAAGAATCAGATTGTCAAGGCCAGGCTTGTGCTGTTGGGTTGCCACAAACATGTTCCTGATTTTGAAGCCATTTCTCCATTTTAGGATCAAATTTAACTTTTCAAATTAATATTTTACAAATGTTAATATCACATGAACCTTTATTCTGTCATTCACTATATTCTATTCATCCTACCTTTAAATAAGTATATACGTAATTAAATTAATGTAAATATTAGCCAATCCCACACAAAAGTCAGTAAAACAAATTTGCCTGACAACAATCAGAATTCATTCCATACTGAAACAGAAATAACATACCTTGTCTGCTAGATTGGATTATTCATTGGCCTAGATGGTTTCTCAGTGACTCTACATGTGTCAGTTCAAGAACTGACCACATTGAATTGGTATACTTTGTTTCTACACCTATACCATCGCCTTTGTTGCTATAAATGGAATGTGTCTTTGGAGGGGATATACTATGTCATATTCATTTTTGTATCTATATAATAAATGTAAGATGGATGACTAATTGACTGCCTAAGTAAACTAGTGATTTCTTCTCTGTCTTATTCTTTTGATTTGGGCTTATGCTTTTCTATTTATATTGGTTATTCAATTTTTGGACTAGTGTAAGACTTGATTTGATAGTCTTCTTAAATGATATACATTAACTAAAAGCAAAAATGTAACAATAAATACTGTAGCTGATATGTTCTAAATAAATGAACAGATAAATTAATAGTTTTTAAAATTAATTGTTTTTAATGGATAATATTTATCTGAGCACTTGCACACTCCATAATTTTTTAAAAGGCAGGAATAAATAGGTTACCAAATGTAAGCTTACAAATTTGTAACATGAAAAAGAAAAGTAACCTAAGGTAAAAATATATGATGACAAGAAGAAAGCAAATCAGTCATTGGGGCTTCCAGAAATGATATAATTATCTAGTAATCCTTTCCTACTATTCATCCATTCAACTGCATTATCTTCTGATGTTCTCAGAAGGATAATTAGGTAAATACTTAGCATCCTCAAAATAATAATAAGAAAGGTATTCTGCTCCTCAGAGAAAATAAAACAAGCTAACAAGGGAAAGTACTAAAGAAAAGAATAGTCATGCCAGATCTAAAGGGCGAATGAGCATAAAAGAAGGAAATAACACAATTAACTAAGATGTCAGAAAGTAAATCAGTGAAAAACACAATTGTTCTTTAGTCTTTAAATAAGACAATGGCCCAAGATAATTTAGCTGTCTCTCTATAATTTCTGTTATTTACACTGAAAATAGTGCCATATGAAATGTTGTCATTTGTGTATAAGGATAGTGCTGTGATTCATCACTAACAAAACTACAAAATTGCTTTGTTGTAGGAGTAGGAAAGGGTTGGTAATAAATTCATTCACACTCTCTCCACTGGTCCTCTTGTGAGCAATAGTGTACATTGGCAAGTTGCAGTTACAGCTGCAGTCAGTCAGTGAGCCTAAAATAAAACAAAGCCAAAATCCAGGGAGTAAAAGATCAGTCAGATTGTAATTAGTGCATAGGAGAAACTGAATACTCAACCCAGGTATATTAACTCCAAATTCTGACCAACTAAGCTAAACTATTTATATGAAGTCAAATAATGCATATAAATTTAATCTCATTTTTTAGTTTTTAAAATAAGATGTACATTGATGAATTTCAGAAAGTGTCCCCGATTCCTGCTTAATGTATTGCTTTCAGTATGTGTATTATATATATAAGTAGAATGTGAGGCATCATTCAATATTATGACCAAGAAAAATAAAAGGAAAATGGTAAGCATCCACATTTATTGGTAGAAAAACGCAACCCATCAACCCATATAGCATTTTTAGTGCTTGGTTCACATGGGTCAGCCCAATGCCTGGAAGGTGAGTTTGATGTTCTCACAAATAAATTGACTAAAAATCATTAATTTTTTGAAAGAATGCCTCTAGTTCAATATTGTAAAATGTGTTTAAATGATAAAAGTAGATCTAGCAGAGGGTTTGTGGCCACGTATGAAAGGAAACACCAATGCCTTAGAAACTATCCTATGTGAGGAATATGCCAACTCCTCACATACAATATTGGACTCCATCTAAAAAAATGGAACTATGTGGTGGTTATTATCTTTTCTTTTTAGATAATAAACTAAATCTTGGGATAAAAAATGTGTCCAGGTTCAAAGATAGCAAAAGAATTAGAATTTTGTTAAAAAGACTTAATCTGAAGTCTATGATTTTTAAATTTAAAATAAAAATAATAAAAATACAACCAAACCACTTGGTTAGAGTTCATATAATCAGTATTATTTATATTAATCAATGGATATCACCACTCAACTTAAAAACTCAGATGGAAGAGCAGGGGTTTTTATATGACCATAATTTCTGACCAAGAGTTCTATACACACAGGAAATATTAGCAAAAACACAATTTCTTCAGTTATTTTGGCTTTATTTTAAAGGCTTTGTTACACTGACAGAATTCATGGGTAGTTACAGATTTCCAGCAAGTCTAATGTTTTAAGAGTGGTTATAAGCCAGAAAGTAAATATCTGTCAGACTAAAAATA
Organism: Pedetes capensis; assembly: GCA_007922755.1. NCBI lineage: Eukaryota > Metazoa > Chordata > Mammalia > Rodentia > Pedetidae > Pedetes > Pedetes capensis. Next base: position 58,587 of record VMDO01012877.1, read on the forward strand.
GCATGATTTCTTTCATTGCTGTTTTTAGGTGCCCTCAAGTCAGTGTCCAACTCATAGCTACACTATATACAACAGGTGAACAATATTGTCGGTGCTTCTCTGCTATTCATAGAGTTTTCAATGGCTGATTGTTTTTGGGGAGTGGATTGCTGGGTCCTTCTCCCAAGCCTACAGTACCTGGTGTTCTCAGGTGGTCTCCCATCCAAGGACTAACCAGGCCCCACCCTGCTTAGCTTCAGAAATCTTACAGGATCAGTGCCATCAGATCCATGTGACTCATCGCACCCTTCATAGGGTTTTCAATGGATGATTGTTTTGGAATTGCTTTGGGAGTGGTTTGCCATGTCCTCCAGTTTTTGCTTTTGTGGTGCTGGGGATCAGACACAGCATTCTACCCACTGAGCTGAACCCCAGCTTTTTAAAATTTATTTATTAAAAATATTTTAAAATGCCACTCAGCATGGCTTATAGATAGTCCAGTTTTCATTGGGTTGAACTACATGTACCAAGATCAATCAAAGCCCTCTTAATTTCAATTCTCTGGGTTTTTTTGGTCTGAACAAGCTTGGGAACATTATTTTATTTAAATATTAGAACCTAGAAAAAGTAAAGGTACATAAATACATTCATATGTATTATCAATCATTGATATGTATGTGTGTAAATGAATCACAGTGAAGCAATTATTTCAAAATATGATTGGAAAACTGGTTTCAAGTCTCTTCCTCTGTTTTTACATGGCCTGCTAGGAATTCTATTATATTATTTACCACGCAGTTTTGTGAATGATTTTCTTCCCAACAAGATTATTAGGTTTATTAGGGCAGAGACTACATATTGTTCTCTGTGACCTTGGTGTATAACAGAGTTCTGGCATTCACTGATTATTTATTGAATAAATAAATGAATGGTATAAAAGTAAAATATCAAATCGTAGGTTATAATTCATGTCTGTAGCCATGAATAGATCTGACTTCTTCCTACATATCCTTGAATGCTTGAGAATACATCTTTAGTTCTTCTAGGCACAAATTTTACAGAAGAAAGTTATATTTAATCATGTATAGATGAAAAAGAATTATTACTCAAAAGCAACAGGAGCCACCTATAGTGCCCATGACAGACGCTGAAAGGCGTTGACTTTGCTTGAATTCTGAGCGATTGTTGCTGGGGTCCCTGGACAATAATATATAGCTGGTAAAGTCTGTATTTGTGATGAACTTCAACCTCTGTTTTTTGAACTTTTTTGACCTGTTGCCTCTCTTCCCAGGCTTCTAGGGACTTTGAGATGTGTTCTGACTATAAAAACTCCTGATGTTGTGGGAAAAGCTTAAGCTTTGCCTCCAGTCAAACCAAATAACTAGTGTGAATGTAAATTAATTTCTCTGCATTTAGTCCCCTCAGTGTGAATTTTGAGTAATAGTGATTCTTTTGTAAGAAGAATGGTATTGGTCTATATGAAAGGATGCTCAATAAATTTGGTCTATATGAAAGGATGCTCAATAAAATACACATTAAACAGATAATTGATGATGCTCAAAATTACCTTAAAATTAGGAAACTTCTAAGGCCCTCCTTGCCTCAAAGTATCTGTGACCTCCACAACTTTGTTCTGTTCCTTACCCAAATGCTCTTCTCTCCTTGCAATTATTGGCACAGAAAAAAATCTGGTTATTACCTGAATTTATGCACTTTAAGATTAAAAAGGCTAATAAACATAAAATTACCTTAGTTTGTTGATCTTTTTAAAGAGAGAATTGTGAATCCAGTCATTCTGGAGGCTGCTTGGGATCAGTATTTTTTTTTTATTTAAGTTTAATCACTAACGCCTACCCTGAGAAACACAGATCCCAGAAAAGTGA
>VMDO01012878.1:0-60460 GCA_007922755.1 Pedetes capensis
GAACATCATCTTAAATGAAGGAACACAAGCCCCAAAAGAGAAATATCATATGTTCTCACTCATATGTAGGTGCTGAATCACACTTAATTGAAATAAAAAATCCTATATATAAATTTAAATTTTAAAAAATGCACAATTAGAGCAGAAGGGACAATTTAAGGTGTTGAAAGGAGGGAGGGATGTAGCAGAGGGAAGAGAAGATTGTAGAAGTTGGGATGGGGACGAGGGTCAATGAGGAGGGATGAAGGGAGAGAGGTCAATCTCAATGTAAACAGTACAACTTCATAAGTATGTTGGGAAAATAGGAGAAGATAACCCAAATAAGTATCAGAGTTTAACTACAAACTAGCCATAAATCTCCATAAACTTTGTGGGTCAATGAAAGTGTTGCTAGAAGTGATGTAAAGGATCCAGAATGGAAAAAGCCATTGCTGTATTACTCTGTACCCCATCATCATTTACTAATAGAGAGACAGACAGAGAGAGAAAGAGAGAGAGAGAGAGAGAGAGAGAGAGAGAGAGAGAGAGAGAGCGAGCTCATATACTGCTTGTGAGAATAAGAATGTGAAAAAAAATTGGAAAACAGTTTGACAGCTTCTTAAAAAGTTAAGCATGGGTTTGGGATGTAGCTCAGTGGTAGAGTGCATGCTTAGCATGTATGAGGCCCTGGGTTCAGTCCCCAATACCAATAAGAAATTTAAAAATGGGTGCAGTTGGGCATGCCTTTAATCCCTGTGACTTGGGAGGCTGAGGCAGGAGGGTCACAAGTTTGAGGCCAGAGGTTGCCTGTGAAACTTAGTGAGACCCTGTGTCAAAATAAAGATAATAAATAATGGGCTGGGGATGCATCCCAGTGGAAGGGCATTTGCAAAATATGTGCAAGGCTCTGGATTCAACCCCCAAGTCCTGCAAAAAAATTTTTTTGAAAGTTATATGCATACACATACACACTTTATAATATGGCCATTCACCTCCTCAGTGATTATTCAGGAAATATTAAAACTTATGGCAATCGGGTGCAATGGTGTGTGCTTGTAGTCCCAGCTTCTTGTGAAGCTGAAAAATTTGCTTGAGTCCAGGAGTCTGAGCAGCCTGGGTAATGCAGCAAGATTCACTTTCAAACAAACAAACTAATGAATGAATGAATGAATGAGGCATATGTCCACACAAAGACTTGCACATACACATATATTCATATCACCTTTATTGGTAAAATAGCCCTAAACTGGAAGCATTCCAAATATCTGTCAATAGGTGAAAGGATAAACAAAATCATGATATATCTATACAATGAAAGACTACTCAACACTAAAAAGAAAAGACCTGTTTTCTTTTTCTTTTTTGCTGTGCTTGGGCTGGAACCCAGGACCTTGTTGATTTGCATATGCCAAGTAAGCACTCTATCACTGAGGTATATTGCCAGCCACAAAATGAATTTTTGATAATACAACTTGGATGTATCTTAAAGTACAATGAGTACAATGAGACAACCAAGAAAAGAGTTCAGACTATATGATTCCACATGTCCTAGAGTATGAAAATTAATTTTTAGTCATCTAATGCAGATCAGTGTTTGCCTGGGGATGTCGGAGACAGGGATTGACTAAAAGGAAAGGATTTCTGAGAAGTAGAGGGGGAACTTTGTGGGCAATTTGTTCACTACATTGATTGTCATGATGATTTCATGTTAAAACACAAATTTCAAAACTTATAAAATTGTTATAGTGTAAATTAATGTGGCTAATTGGAAGTCAAATTATACCTTAATAAAACTATTAAAAATTAAAATATCATGCTGGTTGTGGTGACATACATCTATAATCCCAGCATTCAGGAGGCTGAGACAGGAGGACCATGAGTTTAAAGCCAGCCTGGGCTATATATTGAAAACCTATCTCAAAAACAAACAAACAAAACAAAACAAAACAAAATACCTCAAATTAAACATCAACTTGTAATATTTTTTCCTGAAATACTTCCATAGTGAGTGCCATATTGCTTTCTGACTGGCATTTCTATGTTAATTTGAAGCCAGATTAAAGGCCTCCCCTGAGTGAACATATTCTGCATTGTCTGAGTTTTACTGATGTCATTTCATCTTAAAAATAAGAGAATGGCTTAATATTTTGCTATGAGTTAGGTATGTGTCCCCCAAGGGCCATGTGATAAAGATTTAGTTCCCAGACAGTAGTGCTATTAGGAATTTGGTGAAACCTTTAGAAAGTAGGGCCTAGTGGAAGGAAGTTAGGTCATTGGGGGCATGCCATTAAAGGGGGTATTGGGACACCAGCATCCTCTTCTTCCCTCCATTTGCTTCCTGGCTGCCATGAGGTGAGCAGCTTTTTCCATCACATAGTCCCTGCCATGATATTCTGCCTCACCATAGGCCCAAAAGCAACAGACAAACTGACCATTGACAGAAATCTCCAAACCCATGAGTCAGAAGAAATCTTCTCTCCTTCTAAATTGATTATCTCAGGTATTTTGTCACAGTGATAGAAAGCTGACTAACATATAAGCCTGCTGAAAAACTGGAATGATTTGGTGTTATCAGAGAGATCTGATTTTACTTAGCTGGCAAAAGAGGGCAGATATTGTTTTAAAAAACAGGGAGAGATATATGTATCCAATGTTTATAAGATTCAGTGTTTCTATGATGGCAATTTTCTCCAGTAATATAAGGTAGCTAGCACAATTAAAGTACCTACAAGGCAGTCACTTCTTGCTTTTTGTTTGGTTGATTTTTCTCTTTTTGTCCTTTATTGATAAATGTTGGTGGGGTACAGAATAATACAGCATTTGCTTTTTCCATTGTGTAACTATTACATCACTCTGGGTTATACTTTTACCAACTTACAAAGTTTATGGAAACTTTTTGACTAATATGTAGTTGGTTTGTTTTTTGATTTTGTTCTTGTTTTTTTTTTAGACAAGATCTTACTAGGTAGCCCAGGCTGGCCTCAAACTTGAGATTCTCCTGCCTCAGCCTGCCAGGTGGTAGGATTACAGGTGTACACTACCATGCCTGGCTTTCAATTATTATTCTTGTTGGCATTTAAAAAATTAGATAGTTGTATAAAGCAGAAAGCATTAGGTACTTTTGAAAGTAACCCATTAAACCTTGAGGTAGTCTCAAAGTCAGAAATACATTGACTAAAAAAGTGGTGACCTAGTTTCACTCCAACTGTGCCAGTGTTTAGTTTCATGATCTTGAGCAAGGCACTGCACCTCTCTGGGCTTCAGTATCCTTGCTTATGAAATCAAGTGCTTAATATATGATTGCTCCTTTTCCACTTCAAATAGTTAGTGTTTAGGACATACAGAAAGTTTGACATCCAATTTATTATCACTTAAGAGATCAAGTATCTCATTATAGAACTTGAGTGTTGAAGAGCAGAATGAAATACTCTGAAAATGTACACAAATGTGTTCTTTTTGGGGTGGGAGTGCAGTTCAGTGATGTAGAAATTGTTCAGCTTGTGTGAGGCCCTGGGTTCCATCTCCAGCATCTCCACAATGTGTTAATAATATTTTAAAAAATCTCCAGAATTTCCTACTTTCCTAAATCAGTTACTTAAGAGCAAGGAAAGGGTTGGGGGTGTAGTTTAGTAGTAGAGCACTTGCTTATCATCCACAAGACCCTGAGGTCCATCCGTAGCATCACAGAGTAAAGAAAGAACTAGTTTTTTTGGTTTTCTGATTTAGACATTTAAGACACTGACAGGGTAAACTCCAAACTGATAACTGTAAAGCCCTTTAAAGTAGCATTTTTAAAGTGTCTGTAGTTTTATTTTTACACTAAACATCTGAGCCCTGACATGTACAGTCTTATACCCAACCAAGTAGATAGACAAATTGTACATGCCTTACCAACAGTGTTATTTTTATTTCCATATAATTGTTTCTTTAGCACATTGAGTGTTATAGTCTAAAACCATTAGTCTTTAACTCATTTGCCAAATGACAAATATATTTTGTCAAACGGACAAAAAGTGATATAGCATGTACTGTTCCATATAAAATATAAACTTTAGACGGGGTAATGTGCTACAAAATTATCCTTCCTTTTCTTTGTTTCCATTCACTCTTATCCATTAATTTGATCTACTCACCTACTCATATCCAGTAATAAAGTTTTGTTTATATTTAGTTTGTGATAACTGCTAAATTGTTTCATAATCACATGTAGATATGGAGCTCATCTTACCCATATTCTGAGTGTTCAAATCTTTTGAACAGTTAAAATTTCAAGAAATGTGAAATGTCTTGCTTCAATCATAGGATTTTAGTGATTTTGAATATTTCACTAAAATTTATATTTTAGTTGGTTTTTTGGTTTCTATTTTCTGCAGTGCTGGGTCTATCCCTCCACTGTGCACCCTACATATGGCTTTTTTTTTTTAAAAAAAGAAAAACAATGTCTACGGTAGCAAATTTAAAGTGTGCCTAATGTTGCTTCTGCACTCCAATTTGATAATGAACATTAACTTGTGCCACTTCATTCCATTAAAAGAGAAAAAGCATACTTACTGGCAAAACAAATGGCTCATAAAGTAATCTGAGTGATGGAAAAAGAACAGTTTCCAGCATGAAATGAAAATATCTTTCACCAAGGATGGAGGAGAATTATAGAAGTCCCTATCTGTAGCTGCTTTTTATGGTTGATGATCTTACTTAAATGAAATTCCCCTCGGGTCTCCTGTAGGATCTTTGACCATTGAGGTTTTGAGTCTGAATCACGATTAAATTTACAATCTGGGTAATCACAAAGAAAGGCCTACATTTTCTTTAGGTTTTGAGGGGAATGGACATTTCATTGTGCTTACTCCTTTGGTTACTGTAAGTCTCATAAATTTCCTTATAAATTTACCAGACAAACATTTAGATATTCTTTCTTAGAATAACAACTTTTCTAAAATACACTTGTTTTATGATGTCAAGTTGGTCTAAGGGATTCTTACAAATAATAAAGCAGCCTAGAATGAAATAAGGTCCCTAGGTTCTAATGCTGGCTTCTTTGCACAATTACAGTGCAGTACTGGAAAAGTCTATTCCCTTCTCTAATCAGGTACTGTGAGGGTTGAGTGCAAATACATGTGAAAGATGCTTTTAAACAATACAGTCACCTAGATGAACATTGTGAGGTTTTACATTCTCTCAAGTGTGAGCCATGAAAATATGTAATGAGACTACATGTAATAGAGGTTGGCCTTGTGGTTCTTCATAAGGTTAAAATAGTACTAAATATATTTTCACATAAAATGCTTACAAATCTAAAGCAGTCAACTGTATAATTCGTATAATGGTGGTACTATGTAATTCTAATCAGCAGTTCCTATATAGAATGGCTGGTGCTAAGCAGTTTCTGTATGTTATGCATGAGGTATAATCAAAAGATACCACAAATGTTTAAATTAAAATATTAATTACAGTAAAAGACACACTGCTATTAATTGCCCTCAAAATATTCCTCCTGGCTTCAAGAACATTTAACTCATTATTCTTGCGACTTTCTGAAGTGGTTCTGGGAGTCTTCTTTCATTGGTGTCTTTAGCTTCATCTTCCATCATGACAATGCTCTTTGTCACACATTGTTTCTGGTACAGCAACTTCTGTCAAATAAAAATATTATAATGTGTCCTCATCTACCTTATTCACCAGACCTGGTGCTATGTGACTTCTGGCCCTTCCTGGAAGTCAAAACAACCATGGAGAGTATAAACTTTTTAAATTAATTCAGGGCATCAAGGCAGCCATGACAGTGCAACTAAAGACAAAATGTTTAAAATTTAATCATTTACCTTATCTTTTGATCATAATTCATAACTCAACAGATGAAACAGTCTTTGTGACTATGTAGATTGTAACAGCTTTATATTATCATTACTGCCATAGAAAGGAAACAGATAAAATCAGGCCTCCATATCAAGGTGATCTGATCTTTTTCCTAGCCATTATACTTTTATGTCCTCTAAAGCTCAATTATTTTGAGGTGGAATCTTGCTGCAGCTGTCCCCAAACTCCTAGGCTCAAGCAATCTTCCTGCCTCAGCCTTGCAAGTAGCTGGGACCAAAGGTCTGTGCTACCACATTTGGCTGTCTTCCAACACTTAAAAATCTGTTGTCTATCATCTCTAATGGAACATTGTTCGGAAGAAATGCAAGATGAATACTACAGAGAGGGTTCTGGAAATTATGGCTCCAGAGAGTCTCACTATCCATAGTAATCTGGTTAAATGAAGAGTAAGGTGCCTGTGGATGCAACTCAGTTGTAGGACACTCCATTAGCATAGAAGCATAGAACTTGATGGAGAACAACCTGGTTGAATTTTCATAATATGAAATCATGTTTTATTAATATACTAGAGATTTGGATGGCAGAAAGTAGACACATGAGAAGCCTATAAATAGAAGAATTTTAAACGGAAGAAAAGCCTTTGAAAGCTTCCAAACCAAAATGTTTTATATTACAGTCAATATGGGATTGTAGGAAATAGAATGTAAAAATTTGAGATGACTAGGAGCTGATGGAGAATTTTCTAGGTAATACCACCACTCTGCAGTTATACACAATTTGTCAATTATCCAAGGTCTTCCAACTCTGTGTCATTTCATACTCTTGCAAGGAAAATAGAGTTAATTTTATCTTGCCATTTGAGAGCTATTTTAATTGTTAATGGCAGAATCCTTCAAAAAGTAGCTCTGGGATTGCTTTAAGTTACCATTTTCATAAATTTGTGTTTGCTTACTTGTTTTTGCAGCATTTGAGATTGAAGCCAGGGCCTCACACATGCTAGGCAAGGGCTGTACTTCTGAGCTACATTCTCAACCTAAGGTTACCTTTGAAAAAGTAATATGTGACACAATGTGGAGTTGCCACAAGGTGCTTGCAAATTGTTGTTGCTGTTGTTAGGTGCCATCTAGTTCTTCATAAAGTCTAGCTTCACAGATTATTTGCTCAGCATAGGGATTGAAGAGGTACAGTGAAAGGATACACCCCTGATACACAACTTTCCTGACTTTAAACCAAGCAATATTTCTTTGTTCTATTTAAATGACTGCCTCCTTGAGATTGTACTTGAGAGTACAATTAAGTGCTCTGGTATTCCCATTCTTCACAATGTTATCCATAATTTGTTGTGATCCACACAGTTAAATGCCTTTGCAAAGTCAATAAAACATAGATAGATGTCTTTCTGATGCTCTCTGCTCTTGGCTAATATCCATCTGACATCAGCAATGATGTCCCTGGTTCCATGCCTTGTTCTGAATGTGGCTTGACTTTCCAGCAGTTCTATGTCAATATACTGCTGCAGTTGGTTTTGAATGGTCTTTACTAAAATTTTACTTGTGTGAGATATTAGTGATATCATTTGATAATTTATACATTCAGTTGAATTCTCTTTCTTGAGAATAGATACAAATATGGATGTCTTCCAGTCAATTGGCCAAGTAGCTGTTTTCCAAATCTCTTGGCATAAACTAGAGAACACCTGCAGTACTGCTTCTGCTTGTTGCTCCATCTTAATTGGTGTTCCATCTATTCCTGGAGTCTTGTGTTTCACTAATGCCTTCAAGACAGCTTCCACTTCATCCTTCAGTGCCATTGGTTCCTAATCATATGCAGCCTTTTGAAATGGTTGATCATCCACCAATTCTTTTTGGTATAATGATTCTGTGTATTCCATCCACCTTCTTTTGGTATTTCTTGTGCTGTTTCATATTTTCTCTGTAGAACCTTGCATTATTGCCACTCGAGGCTTGAATTTTATTTTTAATTCTTTAAACTGGAGAAAACTGAGCATGTTCTTCCCTTTTGGCTTACTATCTCCAGCTCTTTTCACATGCTATTTTCATACTTGATTTTATCATCTGAAGCTACCCTTTGAAATCCATATCATTAAGACTAATTTGATGACATCCCACATTTGTAATCCCATCTTCCTTCATGACTTTACTCTTATTATATTCTATCCAGGCAGAATTACTCCCTCAGCAATTATCAATCTTTACTTCCTCTTCTTTTTTTCTCAGTGCTGAGAACTGAACCTAGTGCCTACCACATGTTAGGTATGCAGTCTACCACTGAGTTACAATCCAAGCCCCTACTCGCTGCTCTTGTTTTTCCCTGTAGTACTGGTGGGTTGAACCCAAGGTCTCTTGCATGCTAAGCAAGTGCTTTACCACTGAACTGCACATCAGCTTCTTTTTAAAATTTTTTTGAGAAGTTTCGCTGGCTGCCTCTGGCTTCAAACTTGAGATCCTCCTGCCTTCACCTCTTGAGTAGGTGGGATTACAGGCGTGTACCATCACACCTGGCTATCCTCTACACTTTTTTCTATTTTGTAAGCCCACCCCATGACCATCATTATGAGTATTGATTTTTAAAATCAAATAAATATTTCCATCTCTGAAATCTCACTTATTCATTTCTTTAAGCATATTTTTAAATGATTAATTCTGAGCTGCTATAGCCCTGAAAAGGGACCCAAAAATCTTATAGACTATTCATTAATAAAAATAAGAGTAAAAACTAGTAAGTAGTCATCCTATTTTTTGGTAAATCCTTGAGAGGCCTGTACTTTTTTTTTTTAATTCTAGTCTGTGTAGGAGACAGGAATAATAGAGTTGGAGAAGATCCTGAGAAATGTCACTCCAATGATGAATGAGACAGAAGACAAGGCTGAGGATAGGCTAAACATAAAATGAGAAGTCTTGTTAGAGAAACTGGCTAAAGATAAGCCACATCAGAGGTCTGTGTGGCTGCCAGATTTTGTCACTGGTCTCTTGCCAGAGCATAAATGTGAACAATTTCTCTTCTGATGGCCTCAGCCTTGAGCTGAAGTTTGGCTTTTCCATTTTCTCTAAATTCATCTGGCTGAAATGTCCTCAATCCCACACATCCTTATTTAGCAGGAGGCTCTCATTACACTATGGGGAATGTCAGGATGCCCTTGAATTCTTCATTTTAGATGAGAATCTTGCTTTGTTGCCCCGGCTGGTTTAGGACTTGTGGATTAAAGTGATCCTCCCACCTCAGTCTCACATGTGCTGGGACCTATAAGCATGCTATTGGTTTTTAGTTTTTTGCTTGCAATGCTAGGCATCCAACCCAGGGCCTTGTGCGTGCTAGACAGATTCTTTACCATTAAGCAACAATCTAGGCCCTAAGATGCCCTTATGTACAAGTGACAAATCTTGTTGAATAAGCTTGAAAACTTGTTCACAGTGGTTCCAGTTGATTCTTCTCCAAGCCAATTAACATACGCTCTGGATTCTGTGAGTCTCAACCAAGTTGTGTACATCAGATAATGTGGGTAATTGTGGTGTCATGGGTCACTTAACACTTAATTTCTGTATTGTGTAAAGTCAGAATATCACATGTGTGTATTTAATATGGAATATAAGTAAATAAACAATGAAACTGCATCAGTTAGTAGAAAAGTGCTTTTGATTTGATGTTATGTTTAAATTTCTGTGACAGAAAGACGTACAAGGTAGAACATACTTGGAAACCAAGGTTGGCTTTGGTTTTCATCAGGAACAGGCAAATAACCATGTAAATACATGTCTGTATTTGCCACGGCCAACCTCCATTCTTTTTTGTTTGTTTTTTTGAGACAAGTTCTCTCTAGGTATCCCAGGCTGGCTTTGTACTAGCAATCCTCCTGCCTCAGTCTGTCTCATGCTGGAATTATAGGTGCGCACCACTGTGTCTGGCCCAGCCTCCATTCTTTACAATCCTTCTACAGCTCTCTACCTACAAAATCTAGCTTTAAAGCTTTAAGTAAACCATTTTCACACTAACATTGTCATGACACACATCATTGTCTAACATAGGAAAAAAAACATAGGAAAAAGCCATTCTTCAATGATGTATGTTTCAAATCTCTGTCATCTAAATATCCAAGTATACTCTTCCTTACTACTTTCATCAATTATACCAAGTCACCTCCTACTTATTCCCCTAGAACGGACAGAGCTGTTGCTCGTCCACACTGTGCCTTTTTGTTGTGCTGAGAAAGACACTTGGGATGCAGGCTCAGACCATAATGAACAGAGCCTTGGGTGACTATTAGATCTGTTTAATTCTCTTATACAGGTGCTCTTGTTCAGTGTGTTGTAGAAACCGAGGGACTAGTCAAGCTCAACAGGTTTCATTTGTGGTGTCAATTCTAATGAATCCGTAATAGCTGGCTAAAAAGGATATGGTGCTGAGGATTCTGAAGGTGTTTGCAGTCTCAATAGATAGAGTAATGTAAGCTGTGATGAATTGCCTTGGTTGGGATAATGGCATTGGATGCGACAAGAACTTGTTAAGGAATAGAAGCTGCCAGCCTGTCCTGAAGAGGTAGGAGGCCTGGGATAAGCAGAGGTTGGCATAGAATATAGGACCAGATAAGTTATTTTATAAAACACCAGCTTTCCAATATTCCTGTAATGGAAGGAGTAATCCTACTTCTTATGATCTCTAACAAAGTATCTAGCTGAGGTAGTGTATTTTCATGAGGACTCTGTCACACGAAACTATTTATTTGCTTAAGTAAGAGAATAGTATCTCAGTTTTATTTTACCCTTTAATAGAAATTGAGAAAGCCCTGTGTGGTGCTACATGCCACTAATCCCAGCAATGGGAGGCTAAAGCAGGAGGATTATGAATTTCAGGCTAGCACAGGCTACCTAGCATGTTCCAGGCCAACCCTAACTGCATAGTGATCCTTCCTCTGAAAACCAAAAACAAACCAAAACAACCCAAAATAAAAGCAATAAACCAAAGCAATAACAAAACAAAAAACCTGATAAAGCAGCCCTTGAGCAGAGACCTTAAATAGGTGAAGAACAAAGTCATGCTTATATCCAGTTAAAATGTATTGCAGCAAAGAGAATATACTGTATATGGAAAATCCTAGGTTTGTGTGGGAAAGAAAAGAAAATCAGTTTGGCTGAAGTTTTACTATGCAAGAGACAGAATAGCAGGAAGGAATGTCAAGGTGGGAATGGAGAGGGAGCTGCAGATCCTCCCTGTGGACTCGTGGATACTAACATACAGACTTTGTTTCTGACTTTGGCTTTGACTTTTACTGTGCCAGTTAGCCACTGGATATATTTGAGCCAAAGAATGGCTATGGCTTTTTAAAAGGGTCACTCTGGCTGCTAAGTAGAGAATAGAATGTAAGGGGGCAAGGGCAGAAACAGCATGACCATTTTTAAGACTACCTCAGGAAAGATCAAAGCATCCTTTGAATTATGGCCAAGAATAGTGATAATCAGTTTTCATTGTTTGGATGGATCTCCTTGTTTAACTATCCACTTGCTGTGAGAAGGTCCAGACACAAATGTTATCTGAGACTATAGCTAGAGGCCACATTTGGTTTAAGGAAAGAAGGAGTGAGGAGAAGCTAGGGAAAAACTCTCAGTGAACTCAAATGTGAAGTAGGATCATGCAAGCAGGGGATAAACTGATCCTAGGGTATCACCACTTTACAAATATAAACCATTTTACAAAGGAGAAAAATTTTAAGAGTTTAACTAACTGACGAAAATCACATAGCTGGTCAATGCCTGATGTGGAACATAAGTCTTAATCTTTCAGACAATAATTATACCAGTGATTCCTTACTATTTTTTCATATACTGGTAATAAAAGCTATGGATCTTTCCTCCGGAAAACCAAATTTATGCCAATGCATAGTCACTGCAGTTTAATAATCGCTACATCTTCTTTTATTCTCCAGAATGAACTAAGCCTCTTTGAGTACTTTTTAGGAAGTTTCTCCCCAAACATAGAGTTAGATATTTTGCAGACTGCTGGTGGTTCTAAAGGTGGTGATGTTGGAGATATTTGCTAACAACAGCATCGCCTGAATGCACTGGTGCATTTTGATAGGTTAGCAGGGATTGCCAAACTTTTTTTTAAAGGGTCAGTGAATCATACTTCAGGTATGCAGTTATATGGTCTCTATGACAAATACTTGTCTCTACAGTTGAGTGCAAAAGAAGCCATAGAAAATATGTAAATGAATGGGTTTGGCTGTGTTGTAAAACATCATGTACAAAACTACTGTGATATAGCACAGTTGTAGAGCACTTGCGCAGCATGCATGAGAGCCTAGATTCAATTCACAGTACCACCACCAACAAAAAACAAAATGAAAACAAGAAACCCCCAAAACAAAACTCAAACCCCCAAATCAATGCAGATTGTGGGATTTCCAGCCATATTTATTGGCCTCTGGATTAGAGAGTGGCCTCTGGATTAGATAGTCTGTTGAAAAGGTATAATGCTATAGAAGCTAATGTGTGTGTGCATGCGTCCTCCTATACATTTGTGCCCTCTTATATATACATACTTATAATCTTCTAGGACCAAATATAATTACTCCTTGTGAAAAAACATACACTATCACTGCAGGCAGAGATAATTAAAGTAGGAAGACCTGGTTTTAAATTTTCACTGTCATTTACTGTGTGTCTGTTTTGGATCCCGCTACTTTAACTAACTGAGCATTAGTTTCCTCACCAATAAATTGAGTGTAATAAGGGAAGTTTTTGAAGGATACTGTTGTGGTTTTTACCTTAAATGTTTCCTATTTGCTCATGTGTTGAAGCTTGGTTCCCAACTGATGACACTATTGGCAGGTGGAAACTTAGGAGATGGGGCTTAGTTGGAGGGAGTGGATCATTTGGATTGTGCCCTTGAAGGATTATTGGGATACTGGTCCCACCCCTTCTCTCTTTTGCTTTCTAGCCGCCATTATATGAGCAGCTTTGCTCTACCAAGTGCTCCTCCTTGCCATGACGTTTGGCCTTGTCACAGGTCCAAAGTGATGGGGCTAAGCACTCATACACTGAAACATCTGAAACCATGAGTCAAAATAAATCATTCCTCCTTTTATATTGCTTATTTCAGGTATTTCATCACAGTGATCAAAGCTGACTAACATTGATGTGAAGCACTTACTAGGTATTTAATATATGCCTGATAACCCGAACTGTTCAGCAAATTTCACATCCCTGTTTCTACTTCTTTCTTATGACCATCTCATTGTAATGGAGAACCTCACCTTGTACTTTTTCCTGGTGATCAAACCCAGGGCTTTGGGCATATCAGCCTCTTGGTTTTTCTTTTCTTTTGTGGTACTTGGGGGTTGAACTCAGGACTTTGAGCATGCTTTACAAGTGTTCTACCACTAAGATGCACCTCCAGATCCCCATTTAAAAAATTTTTTATTTTGGGACAGTGTCTTGGTAAGTTACACAGGCTCCCTCTAGCCTCAAACTTGCAATCTTCTGGCCTCTTCCTCCAGAGTTGCTGGGATTAAAGATGTGCACCACCATGCCCAGCTTAGCCCCTTGGTTTTTCAAGGCAAGTTCTCACAGTGTAGCTTAGGATGGCCTTAAACTGGTGATCCTCCTGTCTCCACCTCCTGAGTGCTAGGATTGCAGGCACATACCACCACATCTGGCTCCATACTGAATTTAAGTGGTATTTACTCTGACATTGAGGCACAACTGGCCAAGCACACCAAGATGTTTAATAAGGCTTATGCATCAAGAAGCTTCCTAGAAAATTAATCTCCAAAGCTGAAAGATTGTTGTACAACTTGACACAAGGGCCATTTGGCCTATGTAAAGGGCATGGTTAGATTTTTGAGCCCACCAGAACCTGTTATAGGTAATGTTGGTCCCATTCCTCTTTTAAGCCAGGCCTAAACATTTCATTTGGATGTGACTTAGCTCAGTTGGTAGAGCGCTGCTCTGCAGTCTCTGAGGTCCCAAGTTCGATTCCCAGAATTGCAAAAATGGGAGGATGTGACAATCCACTCCTGAGGCAATCTCAAAACAGTCAGCCATTGAAAACCCTCTGAGGGTCACTATGACTTGGACACTACTAGATGACACCTACCGACAACAACAACAAATGTTACATTAAATGATCTTTAATAGGGAAAATACAAGCAGAGTAGAAAGAAGCGAGAGGGGATCAGCAGGTGGGAGTGGAGTTGGGGTATGAGGGAATGGGAGGGGAAACAAAGTAGAGGGGAAAGGGGTAAAGGAAAATATATATCAAAATATATGAAACAACTATTGGATAAATGACAAAAATATGGTAAAGGAAAGAAAAGAAAAACAATAAGAATATAACCCATGATTGCATATGGTTTTTATTACATATTAATTAAAAATTCCTATTTCTTTCTTTGGGCTGGGATTTAACTCAGTTGGTAGAGCACTGCTCTGTAGTCTCTGAGGTCCTGAGTTCGATTTCCAGCACCACAAAATGGGAGAAGGACGTGGCAACCCACTCCCAAGGCAATCCGGAAACAATCTGCCATTGAAAACCCTATGAGGGTCGCTATGAGTTGGACACAACTCGAAAGCAACTAACAACAACAACAACAACTTCTTTCTTTTTTCTTCTCTTCTTTAGTATATATGGTTCTGCAAAATGCCTAAGTTGATGAAAGTGTGACCAAAAGTGACATATAGTTGCACAATGAGTATATCAAAAGTATTATTCCTCTGTACCCCAGCAACATTTATAAATAAAGGGAAATAAAGGATCTCTAATAACAAAATGGGCCTGTAGCCATATCACCCTGGTCTCCAATCTCATCACATCTCAGAAACTAAGCAGGGTTGGGTCTGATTATTCTTTGAATGGGGGATTGCCTGGGAATCCCTGGTGCTGCAGGCTTGGGAGAAGGATCTGGCAACCCATTCCCCAAACATTCAGCCATCAAAAACCCTATGAATAGCAGAGAAGCACTGACAATAGTGTCAAGCATGGCACAGTGTCAGGTTTTGTTTTATTGTACATAGGATCTGTTTGAGTCAGACCTGACTAGAAAGCACCTAAGAGGAAGAAAAGAAGAAGAAGAGGAAGAAGCAGAAGCAGAAGCAGAAGCAGCAGCAGCAGCAGCAGAAGAACAACAACAACAACAGAACAAGAGAAAATGAAAATGAAGAGAATTTTATTCTAACATGTCAGCAACCTCAGTGTCAACAGCTTTGGCAGCATCCTGGAAGACTGAACAGCTGGATTCTCCAGTATTGGAAAGACAACTCTGCCTCCTCCTTCCCCTTCCTCTTCTTCCATCTCTCCTTCTCCTCCTCCTCCTCCTTCTTCTTCCTCTTCTCCTTGACAGAGTCTTGTTATGTAGTTTGCACTGGCCTTGAACTCGCTCTTGTGTTAATTTCCTGAATGCCGGGATTACATACTTATGCCACCACATCTTGCAATAGAACTATATTTACTGGTCACTGATAATCTATGCACGGACCCTTTGGGCCAATAGTTGTATCTTTGGGATGCACCAATAATGGTATTGTTTGGGAGCCATTGGCCATAACAATATATATCCCAGGTGCAAGCTATAAAAGAAAAGAAGAGAAATGGGAGATATGAGTACCAGACTCCCGAGATCTTGTAACATATTGTCTTGGTTTTCCAGAAAATTTCAGGATAGGTAGATCATAGAGGATTGAGGAATGAATGAGGAGGGAATGGAGAGTTGTTATGGTTTGAATCTAAAGTGTTTCCCAAAGGACGTGTTTAAATGCTTGGCCTCCAGCTGGTGGCTTTGCCCTGTGAGGTTGCAAAACATTGAAAGGAAGGATATAGTTTTGTGGAAGTAGGTTACTTGGGGTGAGACTTTGGAGGTTTTTACCCAGACTCACTGTTCTGGTTGCTCTTTCCTGATCTGCTATGACATGAGGTGGTCTTCTACAGGCCCTGCTGCCTGCTACCATCATGCCTGCCCTGCTCCCATTACAGACTGTGATCCTGTAATCGTGAGCCACCAATAAATTTTTCCTTCCACAAGTTTGCTTTGGTTGGCTTCTCTACCACAGAATCACACTACCTGACTAATACAGAAAATTGATAGCCAATATTGGTGTCATTGCTGTGCAGTAACCTGACCATGTCGTCCTTAGGTCACTGTGCGAGTTGTTTGCAAGAGTCTGGAGATGTGCGTGAAAGAAACCCTTGAATATTGTAAGCAGAGCTTCAGTAGTGGTTTTGGTGAGTGTTTGGAAAACCAGAATATTGTTGCCGATAGGAATGTGGATCAGGCTCACAAGGTTTCAGAGAAAAATGAAGACTCTATTGGACATTGGACATTGGAACTTGTCTGTGGGAGGAATTTGGAAGAATTTGGGTATGTGGGTGAGAGAAACACTGGAATGCTATAATTTGAGCTTGAGGATCAGTTCTGGTGACAGTTTGGAAGACCAAACTTCCAGTAGAAATGCAGACAGTAAAGATGGGGCTCATGGAGTTTCAAAGGAAAGTGAAGATTTTATTGGGAATTGGATTAGAGGCTATCTATGTTGTATTCTAGCAAAGAGCTCATCTGCAGTATGCCCTTGCCCTAAGGATTTGAGTGAAGCTGTTTAAAAAAGTATTGGACTAATTAACTTGGTGAAGGAAATACTATGAGGATGGCATAACATTGGAACTGTATGCTGGTTATTATTCACTGATTTTAGCCAGCTTTCTGGTGAAAAAAGTAGCAGAGCAGAAAGATCTGGAAAATGTGCAGTTGAAAGAAGACAAAGGCCATGGCTTGTCGAAGTTTACTGTGGATAGGGCTAGTTTGGGCCGAGAGGCCATAATAGTTGGAAAGATAAAAACTATTAACCTGATAATGCACAGCATCTTACTTATAGGATAGTAACTCACTCATGATAAGGAAATGTTCACAACAGTATTGCTTCCGTTAGACTAAACATAAAAGCAAACAGCTGGCAGGAGATAAGTTTGAGATATAGTGTGATAACATGTACATGCAAGAGTCTGATATAAATTCTGAAAAATAATAATCTAAAAATTCATTACTGTCCTATAAATAGGATGGTGTCTGTTAATAGTTTAAAGAGTACAAAAGGAGAAACACCCTTGGGGCAAAAAAGGAGTTGGCCAGGCCTCTCCTAAGACTTCAGGGTGTGAAAGTGAATACTCACTTGGAAGACCTTCTTTGAAAGGAAAAGTGTCTGAAATGTGAGTGCCTTTGGGATGCCCTGTTGTAAGGGAGCCACCCAGGGATATGATTTCTCCACCCAGGCAAACAGAGGCTACTGCAGCCATGGTCTAAAAGGGCCTAGCTATTGTTAGAGTCAGCAGCACACCTTAGTGATGCCTACTTGGTTAAATTTTTAGGTGTGAAGAATGCAGAAGTTAAGGGTTGTGGACACTGCTGCCAAGATTCCAGAGAATAGCTTGTGAGGCCAGGCAGTGTGTACTAGAGTCGGATGCTCTGTAGACAGACCTGAAATGCTGATGTGTGAAGCTTTGAGGATAGAGCCTAAGCAGGAACAGAGACTCAAGGATGTTGAATATGCCAGCAATGTGAAATGTCTGCCAAGGAAAGCTACTGGCAATGAGTGGAGACAGCCTAAGAAGGCCATGGGGCAGAGCCTCCTAAGCCTGCTTAAGCCTAGATGCAAGTTGCCAAATGATGTCACATGGGCCAGATGTGAGATGTAGAGCCAGAGAATTTTTTCATACAGTAGATTATAGGTTGTGCTTAGAACCAATCTTTTCCCCAATCTGTGCCCCCATTCCTCCTTTTTAAGAATAGGAATACCGACTCTGTGCCATTATATGTTGGAAGTGTGTAACCTATTTTTGTTTTGCAGGGGCTCACAGCTTCTTTTGCCTCGAGTCTCAGTGGAGACTTTGTACTTGGACTTTTGAACACAGTTGAGACTGTGAGTACTCTGGGGATTCCTGACAATGGACTGAATGCATTTTTCATAATGAGATGAGCACAACCTTTGGGGGCCATGGGAGGGGTGTTTTGATTTGAATCTAAGATGCCCCCAAAGGTCATGTGTTTGAATGCTTGGTCCCCAGCTGATCTTGCTGTCTTGGGTGGTTATGGAACTTTGGGAGGTGATATCTAGTTTTTCAGAAGTAGGTCAATGAGTGGAGTGATGAAACTTTGGAAGTTTTGACCTAGACCTGCAGTTCTATTCACTCTTTTCTTCTGATTCACCATTATGTGAGGTTGGCTGCTACCTGACCCATTGCCGGGTGCTCTGCCATGGTTCTTGATGTATGGACTGATTTCCTCTTAGCATGAGCCTCCCATAAATCATTCCTCCCATAAGTTTGTTTTGGTAGGTTTCTCTGTGATAGAGACACACCAGCTGACTAATATAGGAGTGAAGTAATGGAGAGAGAAATTCTTAGAGAGTATAGGGGGATTGAGCCAGAAAAACACTGATTTATGATTTCTCTTTCCCACAAAGCTAGTGTGATCATGAAAGCCCAGGTTCAAGGCAGTAATATTTATGCTCTATCCTAGTCCATTTTCTGTTGCTATAACTGAACAATAAAGACTGAGTAATTTATAAAAAAGAAGTTTATGTAGCTCACAGTTCTGGAGGCTGGGAAATCCAACAACATGGTGCCAGCATCTGGTGAGGAGGGCCTTCTTGTTGCATCAAATGTGACAGGAAGAATTATCTGGTGAGACAGAGCAAGTGTGCTATCCCAGTCACTCTTTCTCTCCTTATAAAGACAGTGATGGTGGCCAGACACAGTGGCACACTCCAATAATCTCAGGGACTCATGAGATTGAAGAAGGAGCATCATGAGTTTGAGACCAGAGGCAGCCTACATAACTTAGCAAGATCCTGACTCAAAAATTAAAAAAAATTTAAAAATCGTCTAGGGATGCATCCCTTTGGTAGAGCACTTGCAAAAGTGTATGTGAGTCCCAGGGTTCAATCCTCAAGTACCACAAAAAATAAAATCTAGTGATGTCATGGAAGCCCCACTGTCATGACCTCATCCAATCCTAATTATCACACAAAGGACCCACTTGCAAATATCATTAATGTAGAAATTTGGAAATTAAGTTCTTAGCACATGAACTTTTGGGGAACACATTTAAACCACAGTACTTTCTCTGAAGATCCTATACTTCATAGCTCCCTGACCTTTGACTGTTTATTTTTCCCTTCAGCTATACTTTTTCTTGCAATGTTTTCCTCTCTGGAGGCTTTTCTTCTTGTTTTTTCTTACCTAAAAGTTTGATTTTAGTATAATTTTCTTTAAAGGCCTAATATCAGGGACTCTGGCACAGTGTATGCCATATTATGGAAGTTGTCTCAACCTTGCTCAAGTTGCATGGTGCTCCTTAGAGGACTTTTGCACTTTTTAATGGATTCCATTACTTGATTATGAAAGGAATTAACTAATAGTGTTATCACAGCACCTGCCATTTATCAGCATCTACTATGTGCCAAGCATTCTGCTAATCCCTTTATATGTGTGGCCTTATTCAGTTCTTACTATAACTCTGTACAGACTCAGAGAAGTTCAGAAACTTGCCTAAGGTCCCACAACCAAGAACTGGTAGAAACCACATTTTTGGTTAGGGCTTCAGGTCTTATAATCTTAACTACCTTGGCATTTATTCTCTCCCATTATAAATAGTTTTGATAACAGAGAACATGAACATATGACAAGTTGACAGTATTAAGTAAAACCTCTAGAATATGGATTTAAGGACACAAAGTGAGGTGATGAACACATACGTTTATCTGAGTGTGCTGTTAATGTTCCTTTGCATACCATAGTAACACAGGCTCTGTGTCCCCTTGAGCTTGTTTATGGTAATTAGCTGTTTTTTCTTCTCTCTATGAGGTTTATTTAAAGGTTATTTAAAAGTTGATATCAAATGGTGTATCATTTGCTATTAGCACCTAATACAAGCAAGGAAAGAAAAATATGTATTTAAGGGAGCACTTTTGATTACTTTAGGAAAAGATTTGTTCTTTGAAGGGGAAATTTCTTTTAATCATTTCTTTTCAATTCCCTTCAGAAAACTTGAGGTCTTCACAGTTTTAAAGAGCAGAGTGTTGGAGATGCTAACTAGAAAGGTGTCTGAGATGTGTTTCTTTTAACAAATTTTTCAGTCCAAAATGTCAGGGGTGCTTATATAACAGAATATTCCCCATTTGTGTTATTATCTTCTCATCACCATTATTCATAGAATTGACCTTCTCTCCTTGATGCAAGGATGGCCACACTGAAAAATCTCATGTTCCAAACCATACCCGGAGAAACAAATGATAACTGTCCACGTAAATCAGGAGCCAAGTCTTACAAGGCCACTCACAAATCAGTCTGCTTCTTTCTTTCTTTCTTTCTTTCTTTCTTTCTTTCTTTCTTTCTTTCTTTCCTTCTTTCTTTCTTCTTTTCTTTTTTTCTTTTCTTTTCTTTCTCCTTCCTTCTTTCCTTTTCTTTTTCCTGATGAGGTTGGAACCCAGGGCATCCCACATGGTAGACAAGCACTCTATCACTGAGCTATATCCCTAGCCCTGTCTTCTTGTTTCACCTCCTATACCCACAAGTCAACCAGGACAGCCGATAGACCCCTGATAACCACAGAAAAATAGTTTTTTAATAATTGAATTCTAGGTACAAGCTTGAGATTCTAGACCAATTATAACACAGAAATTGCTCCAACATCCCAACTGGGTTGCTCTCCTCCAAATCCCCTGAATAAAACTTTTGCCTGGGTACTTGACTTAGGTGAAGTCACATGAAGTACTCTTGAGGCTGAAGTCCAGTTTCCTCATCCTACCTTTTCTGTTCTTCTTGTTATTTCAGTCCTTTCTCTACATGTCTTCTTATGGTTTACACCTGACTCAGAATCATCTTCAGTTGTAGCGCACCTGCATGTTTTCATTTTATCTCCCATAAAACAGCATTTGTATTGCTTGTAATTTTCAACATACATTAAATTGAATTTCCTGAAACAAAATGGAGCTAGATAGACAATGAAGGTGATTAGAGGGAAATATGATTCATCACATCCTCAGTGATGACGATGAGATAATGTAATCGGTCCATAATATCAAAGAAACAAGCCCCCAAATCGTCAAACCATTATATGTGCTCCAAAATCCTGGCAAGAAGGAAGTGACTGTTAGGAAAGATATATGTTTTAAAATGTGACCCTAAAAACAGCATTTAAACAAATCTCAAGAATGAATCAAGAATTTTACTCTTCATTGCAAATATTCAGATGTGGCTGATTCATAAATTATCAGTTTAAATCTCTTTTGGAGAACTTAATCAAATAATATGTGAAAACCACAAAGTAATTGAAAAACAAAGTTCTCCCAAGGCAAAAGTTAAATACAAATGGCATTTTATCTAGATGCTTCCAGTATTCTCAAAGATGCTGCCTGGTGAGAATAACATTCTTTCACAATTGCTTGCTACACAGAAGCATCTTTGTTAAATTAAAAGTCTTTACCAGAAAGTTTTCTTTAAACTACATTCCTAAAAGATCATTAGGAAGAAAGAGCAGCTAGACATTTGTATTTAGTAATTTTCTTTTTAGTCTTTTAAAACTGTGATCCAATACCTAGGCTTCATGCCAAAGTATGAAGACTGAGCTTATATGATTGGCATCATAATCAGAGCAAACCACTTTCCAATATACATATTTGTCTCTGATTATAACCTGGGCAATGTGCTCTCAGTTCTCTGCATAAATAAGGTTTATGAAACATAAATTGATAAAGAAAAAGTGGCCTTATTCATGGTTTGGCCAACTGGGAAGGGAAAAAAACCCTAGTGTTTTAAAAGTTGCCTTTTAGCCTCCCTTTCTATATTACCAGCAGTGGAGGTAAAGTCTAAACAAATGATGGGAAGAGGTCTGCAAATTACATTGTTATCTGCATCATTTTAAACTGAGGGGGAAATCCCTCACAGAGCCCTGCTTCAGTCTCCCAGCAGGCCCCCCACCCCATTGAATTCTCTTGATCTTTTTTTTTTTGTCATGCCTCTGGTTTTACCTATTTATAAACATTTTCACTTGGATTGAGTTTCTCAAATTTGGGTTTCCTCATACTCTTTTTTAAAAAGAAGCATATCAGTTTCCCAGTTTTCCATTTCTCTTGATGGTATTTATCTGTTTCTATCCTATAAATCTTGGTACCTCCTTAAATAAAATATTTGTTGAGCACCTTCCTTGAGACAGGTTCCATGCAAAGTGCTGGAGACATGGTGTCAGCTCTCAAGGGGTTCTAATTCAGATGGTAACTGAATTATATTGTTACTGGATTTCTAGAAAGGCATGTATAAAATGATAAATGGCAACCACCAATATTTTAATATTGTCATTTAAAAAACGTATTGTATTCGTCCTGTTCTCACCTTTTCACTATCTGAATCCCAGCTCTTAAAATTTGATGCTAAAATTATTGCAACACCTTTTCCTGATCTTTAAAGAGCATTGGTGATTACATGTGATCATTTTAGTCTTTTTCTTTATTCTGCTTGCTGAATTTGCTGTTTGAGGGCTTGGCTTTACAGCGTTTTGTGAAGCCCATTATGAAGCCTATCTATCTTATGTCAGATGGGGGAAGGATGTGGCAATCCACTTGCAAGGCAATTCCAAAACAATCAGCCATTGAAAATCCTATGAGGGTCACTATGAGTCGGATACGACTTGACAACACCTAACAACAACTACGTGACACTGCTCATTTCCAGTCTGGCTTGTTAAGGATCTTGGAAGTCACTACTCCGTTCTAACAAGTAAAAAACTGATCAAACTGAAAAGCTGAAAACTGTCTTTAGATCCAAAAGAGAAGAGATCATAGGACAAACTACTGCTTTAAAAACAGGAGACACAGGCCAGTTCAGAGAATCACAATTCATCACAGCAGAAACCCAGAAGCAGAAAACACTGGGATGAACTCCAGGGTAGGAAAACTGGAACTATAATTGTGGAATTGCTGAAGGCTCATTGTGGCCATCTCTGAGAGTTGACAACCCAGGGGAGAGCTAGGCATGGTGGTGCATACCTATAGTCCCAGTGTCTCTGGTAGAACAGCAGGGAGGTACAGCTCAGCATGGCTGCATAGCCTAAGGAGCTCCCCTAGTTGGGCCCTCCACTCAGGTTAATCCATATCCTTGGCTTCATCATAGAAAAGAATTTCAGGACGAAGGAATCAGCCAGGGTGAAGGAAGGTTGTAGAGTTGATTGAGTCTATACACTAAGACACATGTGGTCCCTCAGAGAGATATAGGCATCCACAACATGGACATAGGTTTCCCAGGAAATCCAAAAGGAAAAAGCCCTTGGGCATATATTCTCTCCTATTTTCTTTAGCCTAAGGCATGCGCCATGTGATGTCAGCCCTATGCCCAGCTCTGGGAGCCCAGTGTGACATGAGTTTCAAGTGCCTAGAAAGAGCCATTCATGGGCTAGGGAGGTGCCAATAAGATCAAAAGAAGTTC
Source organism: Pedetes capensis (assembly GCA_007922755.1). NCBI lineage: Eukaryota > Metazoa > Chordata > Mammalia > Rodentia > Pedetidae > Pedetes > Pedetes capensis. Next base: position 23,275 of record VMDO01012878.1, read on the forward strand.
CATTGTTTAGGTTTAAGGAAAAAAGTCATGAGGGAATTCCCTGGGCATGTCTCAAAGAAGCGAAGGCAAAACTTAAAAGTTACATATATTTTTGACTCCAAGCATGGCTTATTGCTATTTTAACATTTTCATTTAACATTTTCATTATTTAAAATGTCTCTCAAAAATAGTGCCTCTATGCAGGCAGTCCTCACAGCAGTCTTCTTGGTAGTCTTATCAAAGTTCTCAACTCTAAGCTGGTAAGATTCAAACAAGATCATGGGGTAAAAGCTCTTTCCCGTTTCATGTCCCCCAAACTTCTCAAACTTTCTATCCTGCCTCACCAGGACTTGGGAAAGATGATATGGGAGGATCCCTTGAGTCCAGGAGTTGGAGACCAGCCTGAACAGGACCCTGTCACAAAACCAAACCAAAACAAACAACCCCCCAACCCCAAACTCCAAAGCATGTAGTTATGGGGAGGGCACACTCTTGTGAATCTTACCTCCATGACCTCACTGTGGTTCTCCCAGTGAATAGCACAGAAAAATTCCCTTGAACTTCTAGGAGAGGAAGATGAAAAGGAACCAAATTTGAAATATGCCAGAGCATCTTGTTCTTAACAATCTCTGTTCTCCAGAGAAACTACTTAGACAGAGTCTACACTTCTGGGGTTTTACTATTTAATCAGAGCCTATCTGGCTTTGAGAAAGAGAACTATCCAACTTCAGCCTCCTGTAGCCATCCTATACCACCAACATTGAGAGGGTGGGAGGATTATGAGGTCTGAGAAGCACTTGTGAAGTTCACAGCCTAGAGGTGCAGGTTCATGAAAGAGACTCAGTCCTAACAATAGGACTGTAGGATGCTTGCCTTCCTCAAATATCTTACCACCATGTTACTAAAGGTCTATCCTCAGAAGTTCCTTTTACCCCATACATCATGTCTGCTACCAAGAAAAAATTACAAGGCATATGAAAAGGCAGTATATACCGACAATGGAATATTATCTAGCTCTAAAAAGAAGTAAGCTATAAAGGACTGGGGATGTGGCTCTTTGGTAGAGCACTTGTCTGGAATTCTCTAGCTCCTGGATTCTATCCCCAATACCACACACACACACACACACACACACACACACACACACACACACACACACACAGCTGTCATGAACAGACATAGAGGAAACAAATGTGTATCACATGTGTATCATAAAGTGAAAGAAGGAAACCTGAAAAGGTTACATATTGCATGATTCCAAACATATGGCATTCTGGAAAAGGCAACATTATGGAGACAGTAAAAAGATCAGTGATGGCCAGTGTTCAAGGAGAGGGAGGGATGACGAGACAGATCACAGAGGATTTTTATGGCAATAAAACTACTCTGTATGAATATATAATGGTGGATACATTTCATTATACATTTGTCAAAACCCATAAAAAGTACAACAAAAAGAATAAACTCTGATGTCAGCTATGAACTTTGGGTGATATTAATGTGTCAGTGTAGCTTCAACAATTGTAACAAATGTTCTTTTCTGGTGGGGAGTGATGACAATGGAGGAGGTTCTGCTTGTGTGGGAATAGGGGCAATATGCAAAATCTCTGTACCTCCTACTCAATTTGCTGTGAACTTAAAACTGCTCTGAAAATAAAGTGCATTTATAAAAGTGCTATCAATGAAAATTTTATTATTTTGTATTGATTTAATCTGATGATCCTATGTTAATAAACATCCCCTTCCTCCTACCATTATTGTCGTTAGGTGCCTTTGAGTGCAATCAGACTCATAGTGACCTTATTCACAACAGAACAAAACACAGATTATGTGTCAGGGACATGACCTTTTTTATGTTTAAGCCTATTGTTGCAGACACTGTGCCAATTCTTTAGTTGGTCTTCCTTTTTTTTGTTGACCTGCCACTCTCTCAAACATGATGTCCTTCTCAAGGGATTGGTCCCTCCTGACATGTCCAAAGTATGTCAGATGCAGTCTAAACATCCTACCTTTCAAAGAGCACTCTGGCTATACTTCTGGGACAGATCTGTTGGTTCTTTTGGCAGTCCATGGTATATTCAATATTAGTCTCCAGCACAATAATTCAAAAGCACCAATTCTTCTGTGTCCCTTATTCAATATCCAGGTTTCAAAACCATATGATGCGATTGAAAATACCATGGCATGGGTCAGGTGCACCTTTATCTTCAATGTGACATCTTTACTTTTTAGTACTTTATAGAGCTCTTTTGCCATAGCTTTTTCCAATGAAATTCGTCTTTTGATTTCTTGACTGATGCTTCTGTGGGTGTTGATTGTAGAACCATGTAAAGCAAAATCTTGGACAACATCAATCTTCTCTCCATTTATCATGAAGTTGCTTACTGACCCAGTTGTAAGGATTTTTGTTTTCTTGATATTGAGGCACAATCGACACCGAAGGCTGTGTTCTTTTATTGTCATCAGTACATGTTTCAAATCCCCTTCACTTGCAGCAAGCAGAATTGTATCATCAGCATAACACAGGTTTTACTCTTAGTGCTCCCAATCTCTCTTTTCTATTACCCTCTTCTAACTTTTCTTTTTCTACATCACTCATTTCCTCTGAATATACAATTGCATATTTACTCTATTTGCTGTATGTTTTCCCCCTGCTGGAATATAAGTTCCATGATGCAAGGATATCTTTTTTGTTGTTCACTACCATATCCAAAGACCCTAGAACAGTCTCTGACACACACTAAATACTTAGTACATATTTTTAAATACATGAATGAATCAGTGAATTGATTGATAGGTGAGTTCATAACAAGCAATGTCTTGTCCTCAGTGCTATAGATTCCCCATGCTTAAAGCAATTTAAATCTAAGCATGAAAGTGAGCGATCAGGTGGGGAAGAACTAACAGAGTGATTAGAGTTCTCTAAGATATTAACTACTAACAGAGATCACAAGGGCTGGTTTTGGGAAGAGGTATTTACTTCAACACCTCAGTTGGCAGAGTGCTAGTCTACACACTCTGAAGCCCTGGGTTCATTCCCCAGTTCCACAAAGAATGGGAGAATGACCTGGCAGGCCACTGCTGAAAGAATCAGCCATTAAAATCCCTGTGAAGAGCACAGAAGCACTGACATTGTGCTGGGCATGGCACAGTGTCAGGGAGTGTTTCATTCTGTTGTACTGAGGGTAGCTATGAGTTGGAACTGACTTGAGGAAACCTAACAACATCATCCACCTCAACAGGTTTTCAGTGTATTCAAATCTGGTCTGCATGGGGAAAAGATGTCTCATAAAACCCAACATGGAGGAGAAAGGTGTTCTTGGCTTTAGAACTGAGAAGGACAGGCCCACACCATGTTGATCTGCAGTATATGGCACCCAAGCATAAACAGCACAGCAATATTCTTCCCTCTTTTGTCAAAGGACCAGCCTTTTGAATCTCTTATCAATAGGTGTCTGGCTAGGAGCAACTTCCAGACTGAAGTGTAATGTGCTTGGTGGCATCTCTGAGGAGCCCAAGGCAACTCCCTGGAAAAGAATGCAGCCATGAGCCATGTGAAGCCCACACTCACAGCAGCTGGCTAGAAATGTGTCCAAGGACTGCAACTTCATACCTCTCTTTTAGCTTCTGAAAACTATTGACTTATTTGTTTTTATTAGGTGCCCTCGAGTCCGGTCAGACTCATAGTGACCTTATGTGCAAGAGAATGAAACACTGCCTGGCACTGTGTCATGCACAAAAAAATTTTATTTTTAAGCCTGCTATTGAAGCCACTGGGTTTGTTCATCTAGTTGAGGGTTTTCCTTTTTTCCACTGATCTGCCACTCTCCCAAACATGATGTCCTTCTCCAGGAATTGGTTCCTTCCAACATCATGTCCAAATATATAAGACACACTCTAGCCATCCTTGCTTTCAAGGAGCACTCTGGCTACATTTCTTCTAGGATGAGTCTGTTGTATCTTTTGGCACTCCAAAGTATATTCATTATTACTCTCTAGCACCATAATTCAAAAGCATCAATTCTTCTCTTGTCTCCATTATCCAATGTCCAGCTTTCACAAACATATGATGTGACTGAAAATGCCCTGGCATGAATCAGGTGCACCTTTGTCTTCGATGTGACATCTTTGCTTTTCAACACTTTAAAGAGGTCTTTTGCAACAGCTTTTTCTGATGCCATGTGTCTTTTGATTTCCTGAGTGCTGCATCTATGTTGATTGTAGAACCAAGTAAAGCAAAATCTTGGACAACATCAATCTTTTCTCCATTTATCATGAAGTTGCTTACTGACCCAGTAGTCAGGACTTTTGTTTTCTTGATGTTGAGGTGCAATACATACTGAAGACTCTGTTGTTTGATCTTCATCAGTAAATGTTTCAAATCCTCTTCACTTTCAGCAAGCAGAGTTGTGTCATCGGCATAATGCAGGTCGTTAATGAGTCTTCCTACACTCCTGATGCCAAGTTATTTATCATGAAGTCCAGCTTCTTGGATTATTTGCTTAGTATAGAGATTGAATAGGTATAGAAAAGATATGGCCCTGATTTACACCTTTCCTGACTTTAAACCAGGCAATGTTCCCTTGTTCTGTTTGAATGACTGCCTCCTGATCCATGTACAAGTTCCTCAGAGTAAAATTAAGGGCTGTGGTATTCCCATTCTTTGCAATGTTATCCATAACTTGTTGTGATCCACACAGTCAAGTGCTTTTGCATAGTCAAGAAAACATAGTCATCTTTTTCTGTGCCTTGTGTATTTTGTACACGTTGTCAGGAGGGACGAATCCCTGGAGAAGGACATCATGTTTGGAAGAGCAGTAGGTCAACGAAAGCAAGGAAGACCCTCAACTAGATGGATTGACACAGTGGCTCCAACAATGGGCTTAAACATAAAAAAATATGTGGACGGCACAGTGTCAGGGAGTGTTTTGTTCTCTTGTATATAAGGTCACTGCTATTGGGCCCAACTCTAAGGCAGCTAACAACAGTTATCTTCCTGGTATTCTCTGCTTTTGGCCAATATCCATCTGACATCATCAGTGATATTCATGGTTCTGTCAGTGGACTTAGGGGTGCTGGACCCCTGAGTATGTCTCCTTCTTGGCATCTGCACTCAGAGGAGATGCTGTCATTGACTCTGTCACAAAAAAGAATTTTAGGATTAGTCAGTAAGAGTTTGATGCAGTTTGAAATTTCTTAGGTAAAGGGAAGGGATAATATAAGCTTCAGAGTACACACAGGTGTCTAGAGAGAGAGAAGGAGACTCGCAAAGCAGGTCCACAGAAAGAAGTGCAGGTTCCACAACAAATTGTGGCGAGGTTGTAGAGAAAAGGGAACACTCTTACATTGTTGGTGGAGCTGTAAATTGGTTCAACCACTGTGGAAATCAATATGGAGGTATCTTAAAAAACTAAAAATAGATCTACCGTATGACCCAGCTATATCACTATTGGGAATTTACCCAAAGGGAGATGAGTCATCATACCACAAAGACACCAGCATCTCCATGTTCAATGCAGCACTTCTCACAATAGCAAGGATATGGAATCAACCAAAGTGCCCTTCAACAGAAGAATGGATAAAAAAACTATGGTACATATACACAATGGAATACTACTTGTCAATCAAAAAAAAAAAAAAAGGAAGAAAAGAAAAGAAATAAGGCTATTCACAGCAAAATGGATGGAATTGGAGAAAATTATTTTAAGTGAACAAAAACAAGCTCAGAAAGAGAAACACCACATGTTCTCACTCATATGTGGGAGCTGAATCAAAATTGTAAGAAGAAAAAAATCCTATACAAAGGTCGGATCATAATAAAAGAAAAAAAAAGCTAAGAATGGTATTACTATAGATGGTCTAGAAAATGCATGTAATAGTTCTGACAAGGTAAAAAGAAAGTTCACTATAGAAAAAGTTTCTATCTTAAACAGAACTGGAACCCAAGGATATATAGAAAAATATCACCATAAAAAGACAAGTAAATGGTAGAGAAATCTTTGACAGGGTGGGAGGGTTGGGGGTGGGAAGCAGGGAGGAAGCATACAAGAGGTAAAGGGATAGCTATATGAATAATGTACAACAAAATGCATCTATGGAAATGTCACAATGAAAAGCATATTACAATGAATCACTTTAAGGTGTGCATTAAAAATTTTCAGTAAAAAAAAAAAGAAAGAAAGAAGTACAGTTCTGGAGCATAGGACCCTTCTTGGCAACAATTACCTACCCTCTCAGCCAGCAGATACTTCGGTTTGTTTGTGATTTCCCATATAAAAGAAATTGTATAAGATGTATTTGTTGTTGTTGTTAGATGCCGTCGAGTCGGTATCCGACTCATAGTGACCCTCATAGGGTTTTCAATGGCTGACTGTTTCGGGATTGCCTTGGGAGTGGATTGCCAGGCCCTTCTCCCATTTGTGTGGTGCTGGGAATTCAACTCGGGACCTCAGAGACTGCAGTGCAGTGCTCTACCAACTGAGCTAAATCCCAGCCCATGAGATGTATAGGCTAAGTTTATTAACAATATAGATTATAAAGAGAACACACTTTTGAGATGTGAAGGCAGGAAGTAGTAGAGGTTACTGCTGCCCAGAGTCCAGGTCACATTGTCTTTTAGAGTGGCCATTGAGCCCTCGGGCCTGTGTTCAAAAGGGGTTAATGGATTCCCAATGTCTTCAAAGATCTAGGCTCAGAGGCAGGCATTTCTTTTCTTTTTTTTAATTGGAAATTTTTAATGTACACCTTAATGTGATTCATTCTGACATGCTTTTCATTGTGACATTTCCATATACACATTTTGTTGTACATTATTCATATAGCTTCCGCCTTACCCTCTTGTACACTGTCACCCTCATCCCAGGCATTTCTAAAGGCTAGAAATTCAGGCTACTGGTCTTGGTAAGGGAGGAGAATTCTCACAAGTTTTATCATTCTTCCTGGATGAATGTAGAAGTAAGGCGTAATTCAAATTCTACTTCCTTTTAGCAAGTATGCTATTTGTAAGGGTATTGTCTATCAGAGAAGCACTGACCACTAGACCAAAGCCTTTGTCCCACAGGAGGCTCACATTGATATTTATATTACAGGTGGCTGGGAATCACATGGGTAGGCTGGGAGGTGGCTGGCTGCAAGGCCTTCTATTTTTTTTCTTCCTGCCTATTACCCTCCAACATTTCCACTCCCTCTTCTGAATCCAGCTTGAGTTTTTTGGCAGTTCCCTGTCAATGTATTACTGCAGTCGTTTTTGAATGATCCTTGTTGGGATCCCCTGGAAAGGGGTAGAGGCGACCCGGATTACCAGGGCCATCTAGGCTGCTTGGAGGGCTGTCCTTTGTCATTCAAAAGATCATTCATTCAAAACATCCTTCAAGGAAAATATGGCGCCTGGGGACCTTTAACCTACATCCGGGTCCTCCAGTTCCGCCTCTCCCATTGTGTCAAAAAAGATGGTGCCTGCCTTAAAGCCCCCCCCTGTCATTAGTTAGATCTAGTAATCTGTTGTAAGTTAGAGCGGTTAAGATCAGTTAATCAGTTAGGACAGCTGGACCTGTTGATCCTTGCCCCATCCTATATAAGTGAGGATGGACACCCAGAGGAGCTATTTGGCCGCCTTTGCCTAACTGGAGAGAGAACCAGCCCTTACATCCTTCCTGCCCTCCCGATCCTGCCTCCCGAGAGAGGCCACAAATAGCGGAGATTAACATCTGCGAGAGGCAAGTCTTCCAGTCAAGCTCAGGGCCTCCGAAGTGGCAAAGACATTGAGCTGGGGACCGGTGGACAAGATTGGGATGAGCACTGCCCTCAGCGGCAGAGGCAGAAGTTGAGGAGAAGTCTCTGGTCCCAGTGCTGGAGCCGTAACCTCTGGGTTTGCCCGCCTGAGTGGCAAGCCTCAGCTCCTTCCCCCGGTTCCATTTCCTTCAGGCTCCTCCTTACCTTCCTCCTCCCTTCCCTCTGTAAATAAACTTCCTCTTTGCTCTTAGCCTGCTTGCTGCTGCAAACCAATTCCTTACTCCGTCACTGATCTCCCCCACTCAGGTTGTGATTGTTGGGGCACATTGATCCGGCTGTCATCCATCCTCATTCACCTCCACTAGCCAGAGACAACACCAAGGATTTTCCTGACAATGTCAATATATTGCTGCAGTCATTTTTGAATGATCCTTAGAAAGATTTTACTTGCATGAGATATTGATGATATTATTCAATAATTTGTGCATTTAATTGGGTCCCCTTTTTTTGGGAATAGGCACAAATATGGATCTCTTCCAGTCAGTTGGCCAGGTAGCTGTTTTCTAAATCTTTTAGCATAAACAAGTGAGCACCTCCAGTGCTGCATCTGTCCATTGAGACATATTAATTGAGCCTTGGCTCTTTTGAGCTGATCTTATCTGTAATTAATAGAGTATTTGTATTGAGATAAAAGGAGAAGGGGAGCCCTGTTGAAAGTTTGAAGTAGGAGAGCATAGGCAGTGTGAACCAAGAGAGGGCAAAAGGTGAGTGAAAGTGCAAGTGTGGAGGGGGGTTAAAGTGGGGGCACTGGAAAAGTGAGAAAGAAGGTCTTGTGTATCCTCTGAGAAGAGTCCCTGTTTCTGTCTTGCAGAGGGAATGAATTAGTGACACAATGGCTCTAGTTGGTCTCAACCTGTGCAACTCCTGTGAATAAGAACCCCTATGTTGAAGGTAGGTTATAGCTTCTAGTGGTGTCTCCTCCTATTACAGTGTTCTTCAAATGTTTTACTTGTATAATCTTTTATAGAACTTTGGAAAAGCTGTGTGCTCCATAAAATATATTAAAGTTGGTATCTAACTATTTATGGAAGGCTGGGATTTAGCTCAGTTGGTAGAGTGCCGCTCTGCTGTCTCTGAGGTTCTGAGTTTGAATCCCAGCACTGCAAAAAATGGGAGAAGGGCATGGCAATCCACTCCCAAGGCAATCTGGAAACAATCAGCCATTGAAAACTATGAGTCAGACACGACTCAATGGCAACTAACAACAACAGCAACTATTTATGGAAGGATATTGAAAGACTAGATATAATGAATGATGTAATATCTGACATATTGCAAATATTGATGTCTAAATATAAATAGGTTAGGTGGGACTAATAATCATAACAGTGTAACAATCACTGCTATTTAAAGGGTACATTAACAGCTGGGAGCCTGTAATCCCAGTGACTCGGAAGGAAGAGGCCGGAACATCACAGGTTCTAGGCTAGAGGCAACATGTGTAATTTAGCAAGACCCTGTCTCAAGATCAAAAATAAATAATTAGCTGGAGGGTGCAACTCAGTGGTAGACCACTTACAAACTATGTTTGAGGCCCTTGGTTGAACCCCCATGTACCATGAAAAAAAAAAGATAAATCAATTAACTTTTGAACAGTTTAAAATTTTTGTATCAGACGTTTTCCTCTTGAGCTTGTATTTTCATTCTACTCATTCCACAGAATTTTATGGTAATGTAATATATTTTTATTCTTCAAAGTGTTTGTTCATCCCCTCCTGGTCTCTGCCAGAAAAACATGTATAAACTTACACTATAAAATATGCTTTTTTCCTGTGATTGTAATGGTCTGAGTCTTTGGGGTTGTTTTCATCATAATCATCATTACACAGTTTTTTTAAACATAAATATATTACAAAAGTTTATGTATAACAAGCATAGAATATTATTGAGAATATATCTCTTAATGTGATAGAAGAGAATTTTATTTTTTTAAAAAGTAACTCATATCTGTGAATGAATGTTACTTGTTGTTAAAATGAGACCAGTTTCAGCATTTTTAGTAGACTTAAGTGTTGGGAAATATTGTTCACGTAATTAAGTGTATTGGAATGAAAGGAGTTTAGTTAAAACAATATCACTCAATTGAACATTTTCTGAATTATGCACTAAAGATTATATCATGGTTGATCAGAAAAGTTATATGTGATGATCTATCCTAATGACAACTTTGAGTTAGTCCGTCCTCTTACTTTGTTGAAACCTTTGCATTAGAAATGATTTGCCTTTACAAAAGAATTTGTTATCCTATCATTAGAGTGACACACTTTCTCAATTATCAACAACAGTATTTCCCATGGGCTCTTGTTTGCTGCCTAAGGGGTTTTCATTTTTCATGCCTAATTAAGCCTTGAGATGAGTTTGAGGTATCCCTTTCTTTTGTAAAGTTGGATAAAGGAAGGTGGAAAAGTAGAACCATTTGGGTATGTTCTCATGCAGATCAAGTTTAGGAAAATGCACATGTGGAAGTTGAAAATTTGGAAATCAGTTACAAACAGACACAATACTTGCCTACATATCTCATTAAGTCTTTGTGTACTATAGGAGAACGGGCACCCTGTGTGAAGAACACTGACCCAAAGAATAGAATAAGGTGAAAAGCAGCAGATTGGTAGGGAGGAAGGTATTATCCTTGCTGACTCTATCCAGACACAAAACATGGTTTTAAAAGAGTCAGTGATAGGGCCATGTGATATATGACCTCAAAATTCATGTTCTTAATCTAGATCTCAACTTGCATACATCACATACTTCCTTGGGACAAGATATTTGTTTTCTTATAGTTTAACCTAAGTGGCTGGTAAAATGGAGGATTACAGAACTACAATTGCCCCTTTGGATAAAGGAATTCATTTTCAAAAGGGAGGACGAGAACCATAAACAAAATTCCCACTTGGCCAGGCATAGGGGAACACATGCACGCATGTAATCCCACCAGGAGGCAGGAAAATAGGAGAATTAGAGGCCAGCTGGGGTTATATAGCGACACCCTGTCTCAAAAATCAGAAGAAAATAGTTGTTTGCCTGGTTTCTCAGTTTCCCCTTAACTTCAAGGATTGAACAGATGAATAGAAACTCTTTAATGTGCTTTAGATAGGGTTTGGGTCATTTCAACATTTTGGATTGTGCCTTTTGAGATTAAGATTGGCATAACTTTAGGTAGTACATGGCACTGAGTTTAGATTCAGGGAAAGTTGATCAAGAAAACTCATAATAGGCAGCTAATGTAATTTCTCTTTAAGTAATCTAATTATCCACTTCCAGCCCAGCTCAGTGATTTGGGCTGAAGTTGATAAAGTTCCACCCCAGGAGGTTTTCAACTGGACTCCACAGGCACTCACTAGCAGGCTGATCCAGGATTCTGCAAACAATGAAATATTGTGTCAATATATGTAAAGTAACTGAGGAATTATTTAATCCATTCTATTTATTTTAAATATTGAGGTTTAGAGAAAGATTTAGTTGAAAAAGGTTCTTTGTTGCTGAAAAGACACTTGCACACACACACACACACACACACACACACACACACTTCTCACGCCATGCACAGAGTATACAATTACTTTCATTTGTTTATGTCTTTGTGTAGGTTGTTTCTTCTGCCTGGGATGACCAGCAAAGTCTTCCCAACCCTTCCAGATAAAAAATATTTGCATTCTCTTCTACATGTGGTAAAATTTTGTATTTGCTATTATTATAGCACTTTTCATTTTATATCAAAACTATATTATTACATGCATTAGCAATTCAACCTTCTGTATTTAAATTCTTCTCTAATATGTCTTTTCTTCTTCCTTTTCCCTACCAATGCCTTGGTTCAGTTTCCATTATCTGTCACCTGGAACATGAGAACAGCACCCGGTCTTGACCCTGTCCTATCTATTTGTCCATATTGTCACCAGGGTGATGACATTAGTGAGTTTTGCATTATTACAATAAAATTCCTTAGGCAGGTCAAGTTTATAAAGAAAAGGGGTTTATTTAATTAACCATTTTGGAGGTACAAGGGCATGGCACCAGCATCAGTTTGCAACCACACTGTGGACCAAGCTTCCAACACATGAACCTTCGGTGGACAAACAACATTCAAACCATAGCAATTAGCAATCCAAGATTCTATTCTGATTATATCATACCCTACTTAACATTTCCATGACTCCTCACTGCCCATAAAGTCCATACTTCTTAGCCTAGTTGACTTGCTCCGCCTTTTCCACAGGCTTTTAAAATTTTTACTCTGTTCATCACTCTGTCCTTGAATCCTATCTTCCAGTCATGAGGAGAGACAGATAATTTACCCAATAAACCATACTATCACAAGGATTTGTGACTTTGTAAATATCAAACCTCTTTCCTGAGGTATCTATCCCCTAGAGTTTAGTGATATTATTTCCTGCACATCCTTTAGATCCCCAGTAAGATGTCACTTCCTCTGGGAAGCTTTCCTGACCCTAAAGTATCCTTCCTTATTTAATTTATTTAATTAATTAATTTATTTTTTTTGCAGTACTGAGGGTTGAATCGAGGGCCTTGTGCTTGCATGCTTTGCAAGTGCTGGACCACTGAGCTGCACCCCAGGCAATTTTTTTTTTTTTACTTTTTTTGAGACACGGTCTCACTAAATTACGCAGACTGCCTCTGATCTCAAACTTGTGATCCTCCTGCCTCCACTCCCCGAGCCGCTGGGATTACAGGCGTGCGTCACTGCGCCCAGCCTAATTTTAATTTTTTAATGAAAATTGTTTTTTGGTGTTGGAGACTGAATCTAGCACCTTGCACACACCAAGCCTGCGCTGTTTCTCTGAGCTATACCGCTAGCCCTATGCTTCCTTTTTGGATCCCATATTCTCATTCATCCTTATTTACCGCATATTATAGTTGTTGTCTGTTTTTTTTTTCCTACTGTAAGATTGTACACTTTAATCATCTCTGTATCTCCATTTCCTAGTATAATGACTTTTACAATGTAGCTGGTCAATAGTTTTTTTTTTTTCAATGCTGGATATCGAACCCAGGGTGTCGTGCATGAAAGATGAGTGCTTGTCCACTGAGACACATCTCCAGCTCAAGAAATAGGTTTTGAATGTGTAAGGAATGAATGTTTGGGAGCAGACTATGTCTGGGTTAGGGCAGGCTGAAGGCACCTACCGTACTTTACTTTGGGGTACTGGATCATTCCCCAATAAGTGGATGCAAGGGTAGGGAGCCTGAGTTTTTCTAGAACATGTTGGCTTTAGTAGAACTACACAAATTTATGGAGTTATTTGTACGAAAACTATACTAAATAGAATTCCAGAGTCTAATAGACACTGCAATATACACTGCACCATGATCAACAGCAGTAACATAAAGACATTAGGAAAATAACATTACTGAAATACTAAAGGAGAAAGGAATCTGGGTGCTATAGAGACCAAACAGTAGTCACAGCTGTTGACTCTAGGAGACAACAGAAAAAGAGGAGGATAAAACAGGCAATAAAAGGCTATTGAAAGCACACCTGTTATAGTCAGAGACAGGCCTTGGACAGTATCCGGTTACATGCCTAGGACAATTTGCCTCTTATTCATTTTAAACTCTGAGTAATCTAGGGATAAAATTGGACTCAGATGAGGCATTGTCCTAACATTTCCTATAAGCGACATCCTTTGTGTATTATTGGGCACAGAAATACATATATAGTCAATCTGAAGGCAAAGGCAATTTATCTTTTAAATACATGGATAACATGTAAATAAAATAAGAAAAAGAAAATTATTGAGATACTAACAATTCAACTCATTTGTAATCTCACTATTAACCCTTCCTTATGCCCCATATTGCCAATAAATATAATTTTGTAAGAGAAATCTTATCATCTAGATGTTATTAAAATAATTCATTTTAGCTTTAATTATTGCATAGATCCACAGGTATATAGTTCGATAACATAACTACCATATTTTAAAGATTCTTAAAACTAAGTGAATAACTTAACAGAACAGATAGCATGTATAGGCAACATCAAGTATCTGGATAAAGGTGAAATATTCAGTGAAAATTTTTGATTTTATGTCTATATGACAGGATAAAAATTTCACTTTTCATGCAACATTTGTTGTTGTTGTTGTTAGGTGCCATCGAGTCGGTATCCGACTCATAGCGACCCTCATAGGGTTTTCAATGGCTATTTCGGGATTGCCTTGGGAGTGGATTGCCAGGCCCTTCTCCCGTTTTTGCGGTGCTGGGAATTGAACTCGGGTCCTCAGAGACTGCAGCACAGCGCTCTACCCACTGAGCTAAATCCCAGCCCATATACAACATTTAGACACTGCATAAACAGCTTTTTGTTATTAATTTGTCTATGTACATCAAAAAGAAGAACTGACAGAGTTCAAGTATAATAATTAGTACTAAGGTAGGCAGGCTGGGGTTTAGCTCAGTGGCTAGAGTGCTGTTTTGCACTCTCTGAGGACCCAAGTTTGAACCCCAGCACTGCAATAAACAGGAGAAGGATGTGGCAATCCACTTCCAAAGCAATCTCAAAACAGTCAGCTATTGAAAACCCAGTGAGGGTTGCTATGAGTTGGGTCCAACTCAACAGCACCTAACAACAACAACAACAACAAGGTTAGGCAGACCTAACAGGAAGAAGACCCTCTTATAGGACTTCTGTTTGTTTCCTGATTGGCGCATTTGTTGTAAGATGAACCATAGAATTCCAAAGTGCTACTCTCTATAGTTTACATAGTATCTGTTCTAGAAATCTTTATTCATTCATTCATTCATTCAAAAATTACACCACTAGTGGAGGGAGAGTGTATTGAAGGACATTTCATGCACAGCAGCATGTGCAGATCACCTGAGATAGTAAGAAACTTGGCCTATTGGTGGTTGCAAAAGAAGACCAGAATAGTACAAGGCCAGTGAGTAAGTATAAGAGCTTATGCTCTATCCTAAAAGCAATAGGAAACCACTGAATGGCTTTCATATTCAAGAGTGACATAATTTTATTTCTGAGATGTAAAGGTCCCTTGGTCTTCAGTGTGTACAATGGATCTGAAGTCTGGAGAAGGTTAGAGTTGGAGGCAGTGACACCTCTTGACTTGCCCTAGAGTCTTGGCAATGGAGGTAGAGAAAAATAATCAGAGGTAGATATCAGAAGTAGAATCAATAAGATTTAGTGATTAATTGATGTCAGAGAAAGACTGTAATGTTGAAGATGATGCCTGGTTTTCTGCCTTAGGTAATTGAGTGATAGCCATGTCTTTGACTGAAATGTAAAGCACTGAAGGAGAAACAGAGATTTGGGGAAGGTGGTGAAAATTCTGAACACACTCTCTGTCTTTTTAAATTATTGGTGCCTATGAAAAACTCTTGGACTATGTTTACCTCACTTGGTAGAGTGTTGCTCTGTGTTCTCTGAGGTCCTGGGTTTGATCCCCAGCACCACAAAAATGGGAGAAGGACGTGGTGATCCATTCCCAGAGCAGTTCCAAAACAATCAGCCATTGAAAACCCAATGAATAGCAGAGAAGCACTGACATAGTGTTCAGCCTGGCACAGCGTCTGGGAATGTTTCATTCTGTTGTGTATAAGGTTGCTTTGAGCTGGACCTGACTTGACTGCACCTAACAACAACAACAACAACATGAGTTTCCAATAGCCGGCAAGTTCTGATTTCAGAATAAAAATGTAGGATAGTGTCACTGGGATGTAGCTGAGACCTTAGTAATGAACAAAATCCTCTAAGGAAAATATGTCACACTCTCTAAAATTTCAAGTTTGGTCAAAGATGGGGAAACTAACAAAGGAGCCAGAGTGGTGACCAGATAAAAGGGAGAAAAGTGAAAAAAGGTGCTATCATAGAAATCAAGAACACATTGTTTCAAGAAGGAGTGTGTCATCTTGTAAGGTGAAGACTGAAAGGCAGCCACATAGGTATGATTCCCTCCAGTCATTGTTCCATCATGCCTCCCACTTCGATTTGAATTCTATGGCATAAACACATCAACAAGGAAGCTCCTCTAAATATAGGGCTTTCCAACATGCAGGAAAATGATTCTCTTCTTGAATCTAATAAAGCATGTGGAGAAATGCCCTGGGTATTTTTCCACAGACATATGGCAAACTATCTTCCTTTCTTTGACAGGAGAATCACACTTCCTATTTATGATTTATTAGCATTCACATGAGCCAAACACACTGGAACTCTCCAAAAGAATTAGATTCCTTTCTGAGGGAAGAAGACATACAGTTTCAGGGAAAAACGTCAAAAGGGACTCAAATATTATGTCTATATTTGTCAAGGAGGCCCAGGAGAAAGATCACACACTGAAAAATGGTCCTTGAGCTAAAATTCCCTAAAGTTTGTGAATTTCTAGAAACATGAAGCCCTTTAAATGAAGAGTATAGACTGTACACAAAGTTTCAGTTCAATCAGGATCAGATATCAAAGGTGATCTTGCTTACTTCAAATGATTTAACTGGATTCTGGCTGAAAAGACTTAAGCTAAAAAGGAATGAGAAATGTGACTAAGATTCTGACAGATGCAAAAAACTGATGTAGAAATCTATGGCAATACGGAAGGAAGAAAAAAGATAAAAAAGAGCCTGACTAGATACAAGCTTCTGGTTATTTTGACTGAATTTCATCCTAACAATAAATTCAAATAATAAGCATCTCATTTCAGAAAAATTAATCTCCTTTAGTAAAGAAAAATTACATAGTGTATACATTTCTCAGCCTAGCTATTAATAAATCTTTTCGAGAGAGGGAAAGAAGGGGTGAGGATGAGGGAAATAGAAAGAGAAATTGATTTTGAGAAATTGACACCTTGTCATGTCTGCCTGATAGTCATTAGATGAAATCACAAAGAAAAGCACTGGCAAGAGATCAGGCCTCCTGGAATCCATTAAATAAAAAGAAGGAAGAAACTAAATGTTGTGTACAGATCTATTTGCTATATTCAAAGATTTGAGCGGAAACTTTTAAGTGTGAGCAGATCCAGTAATAAAATTTCATAATTAGCACTCATAAAATTACAAGAAAATCAGTTTGCTAGGTTAGAGAGCAATTGCTGCTATTACATATGTTGAATTCCATGTGACCATCTTAACCAGAAAGAAAAATGTTGGTGGGTCACTTAGCCATTATTTTTGTTCTTGCCTCTCAGCATAGGCAAGTTTCTGTTATGCCTCTGGAAGTCAGTAGTGACAAATACACAGTTTTTTGAAGGTGTAAAGAGTAATATTCCGATTCACTTAACCGCAGAGGCTGGGGTTTTGCTCTGTTTGTAGAGTGCTGCTCTGTGCTCTCTGAGGCCCTGGGTTTGATCCCCAGCACCGCAAAAATAGGAGGCCATGGCAGTCCTCCTGAAATAATCCCGAAAAAATCACCTATTGAAAACCCTATATAGGGTCACCATGAGTCAGACTTGACCGCATGTATCAACAACATCAACTTCACCACAGACTTAGAATAGAAATTAGGGCTAGTCTAGCCGGGCGCGGTGCTGCATACCTTTAACCCCAGTTGCTCCGGAGGCGGAGACAGGAGGATCGCAAGTTGGAGACCAGAGGTATCTTAGCGAGTCCCTGTCTCAAAAAGTTAAAAAGTGCGCTGATGGTGCAGCTCAGTGGTCCAGCACTTGCAGAGCATGCAAGCGCGAGACCCTGGGTTCAACTCCCAGTACCACACACACACACACACACACACAAAGGAAACACCCCTCCTTCACATATAATGTTTTATATTTTATTTTGTTTGGTTTGGTTAGGGGAAAATTGCTGCTCTTTAAAGCAGCAGAATATGTTATCAAACTAAGAGTGATATAGCTATCACTAAAAGAAAAAAAAAAAGAAAGAAATTAGGGCTAGTCTATGCTGGAGAAGGATCACAGCGACAGTTATATCACTGCCCCCATACCTCTTTTGGTGGGTCAATTCAATAGACGAGTTATGTGGTAGAATGACTGGGCATGCTAGCGTAGCCTGCATTAACAAAAATATCAGAAACAAATGAGAAATTATATAGACAAGTTTCCAGTCACAGGTAAGTCAGCTAACATAGGGTGGAATAGTTTGGTAAGAAGGCTTAAACTAGAACAGGGGTTTCTGACTTTTTAGAAAACAAAGACCACACGTTACTATTAAGACAATAACTTTGGAGTTAATTTAGGCTTCTGGGGTAAGATGGTAAATTAGAAGCTGCCTAGGGGTGATGGAGTGAACAAAAAAATGGACTCAGGATAAGAAAGAATGGATTCTTTTCCAAAGAGTGTAACCCTGGAAAGGCACAGAAACCACAAGAGAGGCGAAAGGACAGCTTCAAAGTGCAGAGAACAGAAGGGCTGTGCAGAAAGGAGTGAATAGAACATGTCCCCAGCCATGTCTCCCTGGCAGGGAATGGGAAACACAAGCCTCATCCAAAAGGTAAGGCAGACAGTCCTGGTGAAGACTGGTAATCCCATGGCATAAACCCAGTCCTTGTAACCATTGGATGCAGTTGGGAAATTTAGTGAGACATTGGCTCTTCCTGCCTGGTGGGTCAGTACTAGAGAGAAAATCTCTAATATTTATTTATTTGGTTGTTATTTTTCTCCCCTTATTGATAAATGATGGTGGGGTACAGAGTAATACGTCATTGGCCTTTTCCATTATGCAACTATTACATCACTTTTTATCAACTTAAAAGGTTTATGGAGGCTTATGACTAGGATGTAGTAAAATTAAAATGCAAATTTGGGTTATATTCTCTATTTTTCCAATTTACCCATGGAACTGAGTTGTTTACCTTGAGATTATCCTCTCCCCTTTTATCCCTCTACATTGATTCTCCTCCCCATCCCATCTTCCACAATCTTCACTTCCCTCTTCTAGTTCCCTCTCTTTTTCACTCTTTATATTGTCCCTTCTTTGCTAAGTTTAATTATACATTTTATATATATCAATTTATGTATAGGATTTTTCTTTAAGTAAGTTTCAGCTTCCACATATGAGTGAGAACATACAATATTTCTCTTTTTGAGCTTGTGTTTGTTCTCTTAAGATGATGTTCTCCAATTCCATCCATTTTGCTGAAAATGACATTATTTCATTTTTTTAAACTGCTGAGTAGTATTCTGTTGTGGATATGCACTGTAATTCTTTTATCTACTTTTCTGTTGATGGGCACCTTGATTGATTCCATATCTTTGCTCTTGTGAAGAGTGCTGCATTAAATATGGAGATGCAGGTGTCACTGTGGTATGATGACTCACATCCCTTTGGGTATATTCCCAGGAGTGGTATAGTTGCGGTCTTATGGCAGTTCTATTTTTAGTTTTCTGAGGTATCTCCACATTGATTTCCAAAGTGGTTGAACCAATTTGCAGTCCCACCAACAATGTAAAAGGGTTCTTTTTTCTCTAAGACCCTGACAGCATTTATTATTTGTTTTGTTGATCTTGGACATTCTTACTGGAGTTAGGTGAAATCTCAGAGTTGTTTTGATTTGCATTTCCTTAATGGCTAGGAATATTGAGCATTTTTTTCATTTGCTTCATTTGAGAACTGTTTGTTTAATTCCTTTGCCCATGTGTGTATTAGATTTTTTATTGTCTTGGGATTTGATTTTTTTGAGTTCTTTTTAAATTCTAGAAATTGGTCCTCTGTCAGATGTCTAAGATGTGAAGGAAAATCATCAATATTTATAATGAGCAAAAAGACAGAAGCAGTAATAAAGAGTCTCCTAACAAAGAAAAGCCCGCCCAGAATGAAACAGATTCACGACCACATTCTCCAAGACCTTTATAGAAAAATTTAATGAAAATGCTCTTCAAATTATTCCATAAAATAGAAATGGAAGGGGCACTACCAAACTCATTCTATGAAACCTTTATCCCCTTAACACCGAAAAACAGATAAGGACACACACAAAAAAGAAAACTACAAACCAAGAAATAATACATATCTGGAGTGACAGATATACCAATTACTCTGATGTGATCTTTATACCTTGTATCCATGTATTCAAATGTCATCTTGAATTTCATACCAAAATGTGTACAATTACTGTGTCATTAAAATTAAAATAAGTAAAAAATGGGACAACTAGATATGCACCTACAAAATATTGATTTTGGAACTTTATCTCACACCAGACACAATAATTAGTTGTAAATGAATCAAAACTCTAAGAGCTAGAACTGTATGCTTTTGGAAAGAAGCAGAAACATGATGTTAGATTTCATAATTGTTTTTTAAATATAATACCAGAAATGCAAGCAGAAAAGAAAAATAAAGAAATTGCACTTCAAGGAAATAAAAATTTTTTTGTATCAAAAGACATTTTTGGAAGAGTGAAAAGACAATCCAAAGACTAGGGAAATATTTTCAAATCATAAATCTGATTAAGGTGTAGCATCCAAAATGTATAATGAACTTCTGCAATTCAACAACAACAACAACAACAACAAAAACAATTTAAAAATACACAAAGGTCTTGAACAGACGCTTCTTCAGAGAAGATATGCAAGTAGCCAATAAACACATGAAAAATACTTAATGACGCTAATAATTAGGAAAATGCAACTCAAGACCACAATGTGATATCACTTCACAACCATTAGGATAGCAATTATCAAAACCAAGCAACAAAACAAAAAACAAAAATCCCAGAAGATATTATTAATTAGGGATAAGGGACAGTATACATTTTAGATTTAAATATGGGCATTCAGATAGAAAATGTGATATTTAAGAAAAGAATAGAAATACATGTCCAAGACATGGATGTGTCTTTATGAAAATGAGAGAGATTTGCCAATAACAACTTTTAAAGACAAAAGTTTATTTTGGCTGACACTTCTTGGAGAGGTCTATGATATGTCTATGATATGCTGATTAGGAGAATGAGTTAATAGGAATAGCATTAAGGCAATGTATTAGTTTCCTATGGCTGCTATAATAAGTTACCACAAACTGGTGGCTTAAATCAGTACATGCCAGAAGTCCAAAATCGAAGTTTGGTCAAGGTTTCTTTCTCCAAAGTTTCCATTTCCTGCCTGCTCTGACTTATGAGCTGCTATAGTTTGGATCTTGAATCTCCTCCAAAGACCTGAGTGTTGATGGCTTGGTCCCTAGCCTGTGTTGTTATTGGGACATAGAAACTTTTAGAGGTGAGGCATAGTGGAAGGAAGTTATTTCATTGAGGGCATTGGGGGCATGCCATTGAAAGGGATATTGGGAGCCTGGCCCCTTCTTTTTTTCTCTCTTTGCTTCTAGGCTGCCATGAGCTGGAAAGACCTCTTCCTCTACTTGTTCCAACCATGTTGTACTTGTGCTGTCATTGTCCCAAAGAAGCAAGACCAAGTAATTATGCACTGAAATTGCTAAAACAAAATACCATATAGTCTCCAATCTAATCAGCATCCTTAAAAGGGTTAAAAATTAGGTGTAGATTAGAAACACATGCAGATTGGATTCTAGGACCAGATAGCTCTCAAGCACAAATCCAATCCACACTCTATTCTAGCCCACATCTGATTTTGTAGCCCCCTAAAACTGTTGAAAGAGTACCAATTAGGTTGGAGAATGTATGGTAATTCTTTTATCCTTTTCAGGTGATTATCTCATGTATTTTTTTAAACAAAGACACATGGTTTAACTTTTAAAGATTTGAGACAAAGTAACTCTCACCAACATGCTCTCTATGTTGCATAATGAAGTGCTGAAAAAGAGCTTGGATGTAGAGCAAAGGTGTATTAGTTACCTTTGCATCACTGTGACCAAAATCGCTGACAGAAACAATTTAAGGGAAGAAAGGTTAATTTTGGTTCATGGTTTCAGAGTCTATCATGGTGGGGAAGGAATGGCTGAGGAGCTCAGCCCATGGCAGTGGGAGGGTTTGGTGGAAGTTCATCACATCAAGGTGGACCAGGAAGCAGAGAGTGTGAGAAGCTGGAACTGGCAGCCAGGTATAACCTTCAAAAGCTGATCCCTAGTGATCTACTTACTCCAGCTAGCTCCCACCTCCTAAAGTTTCCACAGCCTCCCAAAGTAGAACCATTAGCTGGGCACCAAGCATTCAAACATGAGCCTAGAGGGAACATTTCATATTCAGACCATAACAAAGTACCCCTGCATATCATATCATCTTTAGCTATAATTCATGTACAATAATGTTTATCCTTTTAAAGTGTATTCATACATTCCTATTAGCAATATTTGAGGGATCTGATTTCTTTGCATCCTCATTAATACCTGTTATTACGATTTTGATTATAGCCATCTTAGTGTATGTGAAACAAAAGCATTGAGCAGATCATATGGTGTCCTTATACACTCCCACCCCCCCACAAATTCCCTTTAACATCAAAATCTTGCATTTATGTGGTAAATCTGTTAAAATTAAGAAGCCAATAATAATGCATCATTTTTAATTCAAGTCCATATTTTACATAAACTCTTGGTGTGGTACATTCTATGAGATGTTTGTTTGAGACAGGGTCTCACTACATAGACCAGACTGGCCTTGAATTCACAGTCCTCCTGCTTTAGCCTCCTGAGTGCTGGGATTATAGGCATAGGCCACTAGGCCTCTCTCTCTCTCTCTCTCTCTCTCTCTCTCCCCGCCCTCTTTTATTCTTGAGTTGTAAAAGTTCCTTATATATTCTAGATACAAATTTCTTATCACAAAAAACCCACATCTCTTATCAGATATGTGGTTTGCAGATATAGTCTCATTCTGCACGGGTTGTCATAAACTTTTTTTTTTTTTTGCAGTACTAGGAATGGAGCCTGGGTCTTGTGCGTGATAGGCAAGTGGTCTACCATTACACCCCCAGCCCGGTCCTTTCTTCATGGTATTAGCACTGCACTTTTGCAGTACCTTTTGTAGGAGCACTAAACTTCTTTGACATGTGATGTTTAAGAAAAAAGTTGAAGCTAGTGGTGGCTCATGCAGCACATGCCTATAATCCCAGCACTTGGAAGTCTGAGGCAGGAGGATCACAAGTTTGAGACCAGCCTGAGATATGGGGTGAGATACTCTCTAGGGGAAAATAGGAAAAAGAAAAAGGTTGAGGGGCAGGGGTTTCGAGTAGCAGAGCATTTGTTTAAGGCCCTGGGTTCTACCCCCGGCAATGTAATAAATAGGTAAAATTGAGACTGTTCATCTTTTTAAACAAATATGCCAATATTTACATATCTAGAAATGATCTTTTCCACATTCTATTTGTTGTCTTTGTAAGACACATATTTATTCCAAATATAATGATACTATTGTTTATATAGTTTACTAGAAACATGAAAGATCAGTCACATTGCTCTAGAATAGGCTTGTCCAACCTGCAGCATAAGGGCCAACATGTGGCCAAGGATAGCTAGTAATGCAGCCCCTTTTATCATCATGTGCTTTTTATCATTTACTTTCTTTGTGACCCTCATGCACATTTCCAATTTTGAAGCTCCAAAGTGATTCTGTTCATGTTTACAGAATGACATCTAATACTTCTTTACAACATAGTGGGATGGTGCCACAGTATAAAACTCTAACCTTCTAATAAGCAAAAATATGTCATAGTAACGTGAATCAGGTTAATATCACCACCTGCCACCCAGTCAGTTGAATATAATCAGGTTCAGTTGGAAGTGATTCGAGGCTGTTGGCAGCCACTTAAGGGTGCGTCAGAGTTTACGTGAGTTTCTGGCAACTTGGTGAATAAAATGCAGCAATTGCTGATAATGTTTTTGAAAATCTAATTCAGCCTAGTTTTAGCCACAATGAGTGGACCGCTGAAAAAATTACTTGGAACTCACTGAGAATTGCAACCACTTCCACTGAGCCAGACATTGATAGATGAGTCAAATCTCCCATTAGTTTTATATTGTTCTTATTTCTCTAAGCTTTATAATGAAAATAGTTAAACAGAAGTCTTATTATGTATATGCACTAACTATATTATATAATTTATGTGTGGCTCAAGATAATTCCTCTTTACTTGCTGTGGTCCAGGGAAGGCAAAAGTTTGGACACATTTGCTCTGGAATATTGTTTCCCAAATTTTAGTGTGCCTCAGAATCACCTGCAGCACTTGTTAAAACACAGATGTTGGGGCTCCACCCTCAGTTTGTGATTTAGTTGGCTTGAAGCAGAGCTTAATAATTTGCCTAAATTTTCTCTTGTTTGTCTGTGGTGCTGGCGATCAAACTCCAGACCTTGCATATGCCAGGCGTGTGCTTTACAAATGAGCCACATGCCCAGCTAATTTACCTAAACATTCTAACAAGTCTGCAGGTGATGCCAATGCTGCTGGTGCTGAAGCACACTTTAAGAACAAATTACAAAGCAGGAGCTCCCAAAGTGTCTATGGATATTAATAACTATTACATCATGGTAGGATTTTATTGAGTTAGGCAAATGTCATTACTGAAAATTTCCCCTGACCTTTTCATCAAGGAGTGTGTATTTCCAAGTTTCAAGGTAGGATATGGTGTGTTTTTACCATGACTTTCGACAGTGGGATGATTTTTTTAAACTACCTTGTTGTTGTTGTTGGGTGCCGTCCAGTCGGTATCCGACTCATAGCAACCCTCTGTACAACAGGGGAAACACTACTGTCAGTGATTCTCTGCTGTTCATAGGGTTTTCAATGGCAGATTGATTTTTGGGAGGGGGTTGCCAGGTCCTTCTCCCAAGCCTACAGTTTCTGGTGTTCCCAGGCAGTCTCCCATCCAGGAACTAACCAGGCCCGACCCTGCTTAGCTTCCGAGATCTGACGGGATCGGATGCCACAGGGCTACAGCTGCAGGCAAAACTACCATTTGAAGTGTTATTAGTGTATCTATCTATTTATAACTGCTGATTTTTTCATGAAGATGTCGAATATTTTATTTATTTTGCTACAAAACTCATGTTTCACTGTATAAAAATAGCGTGAGCAAGTGCAGTATATTAAAAATTAAGATAGTATTGTTTTTCATCTGACACTGTGCAACTACCATATACTTTCCTCCACTCTTAGTTATTTCCAAAGGGAATATTAATAAATAGTTTGACCCAAATCCAGAGATGGATGTAAGCAATGTGCAATACAATATAAGGGCTATGGTAACAGTATTGTCTTTGAAATATTTAATTTTTATAAATAGATTTTTTTTTGGTTTTTGAGACAGCATTTCTCTATATAACCTAGGCTGGCCTGTAACTCACGATGTAGCCCATGATAGGCTCGAACTCCCAATCCTCCTGCCTCTGCCTCCCAAATGCTGGGATTATAGGAATGTGCCACACTATACCTGGCTATAACTGGTTTTCACAGTGGATAATTTCATGAATTCTGAATACCGGAGTCTAGAGCCTAGTCAAAAAATCATAAGGTATTCATTGTTAAAAAGGTGCATATTGTATTAATCTTCAAATAATTAGGAAGTTAAGGGGAATTTTCTTTTTTTCCACAGTAATCTTATTTTAGTAGTAATTTATTTAGTGTACAATTTAATTTGTCTCCTTATGACATTTCCAAGAAAGGGGATCCAACTGAATGCAGAAATTATCAAACAAGATCATTAATATCACATGCAAGTAAAATTTTGCTAATGATTGTTCAAAAACAACTGCAGCAGTATATAGACAAGGAACTGAAGGAAAATCAAGCTTGATTCAGAAGAGGGCATGGAACCAGGGACACCATTGCAAATGTCGAATGGATATTAGCTGAAAGCAGAGAATACCAGAAAGATGTCTATATATTTTATTGACTATGCAAAGGCATTTCACTGTGTGGATCACAACAAATTATGGATAACATTGTGAAGAATGGGAATACTAGAGCAGCTAATTGTACTCATGAGGAATCTGTACATGGACCAGGAGTCAGTCGTTTGAACAGAACAAGGAAACACTGTCTGGCTTAACATCAAGAAAGGTGTGTGTCTAGGCTGTACCTTTTCTCCATACCTCTTCAATCTTTAGGCCAAGTAAATAATCCAAGAAGCTGGAATTTATGAAGAAGAACGTGACATCATAACAACCTGCATTATGCAGATGACACAATTCTCCTTGTTGAAAGTGAAGAGCATTTGAAACATTTACTGATGAAGATCAAACAACACAGCCTTCAGTAGAGATTGTCCCTCAACATCAACAAACAAAAAGCCTTAAAACTGGGTCAGTATGCAACTTCATGATAGATGGAGAAAAGACTGAGGTTGTCCAAGATTTTGCTGTACTTGGTTCTACAATTAACGCCCATGGAAGCAGCAATCAAGAAATCAAAAAGACAATTGCATTGGGAAAAGCTATTGCAAAAGACCTCTTTAAAGTATTGAAAAGTAAAGATGTCACATTGAAGACAAAGGTGCACCTAACTCATGCCATGGTATTTTCTGTTGCAAAATATGGTTTCAAAAGTTGGGCATTGAATAAGGAGGACACGAGAATTGGTGCTTTTGAATTATGGTGCTGGGGAAGAATATTGAATATACTGCCAAAAGAACCAACAAATCTGTCCTAGAAGAAGTGCAACCCCAAGTGCTCCTTGAAAGCAAGGATGGCTAGACTTTATCTTACATACCTTGGACATGTTGTCAGGAGGGACCAATCCCTGGAGAAGGACATCATGTTTGGGAGAGTGGTGGGTCAATGAATAAAAGGGAAACTCTCAACTAGGTGGATTGACATTGTGGGTGCAACAATGTGTTTAGACATAAAAAAGATTATGTACCTGGGACAGAGTCAGGAGTGTTTTTGTTAGGTTGTACATAGGGTCACTATGAGTTTGACCTGATTTGACAGTACCTAACTACAAGCAACAACAACAACAACAATTTCTTCATTGGCGCTATTTTCACTGCTCAACAGATTTTCCATATTCCCCACTTGCTTCTTCACTTGGTAGTTCATCTAGTTTTAATGGATTACTCAGTGTCATCTTGGTCAGTCAACCATCTTCATAACAAATTATTGACAATCTCAGGATTTTCTGTAGGTGATTCATTAACTTCAGTTTCTTCTATTAGAGGAGACTAGAGTTCATTGGTCCCTTTTAACACTTTCCACATCCCCCAACTCTCTTGTTTTTTCAATTTTTTCCCAAGTTCAGACAGACTATTGTAAGTCACATCTCCCCAAAATCCTGTGGAAAATTGTTGATCCCACTGTTTGAATACCATTTTCTGTTGTTCATGTTTCTCTATGAATTTCTGCAGTAACAGCAGAGCAGTCCCTCTGTGCACCATGTGAGTGGCAACTATGCTCTGTGGCCTTTGCAGTGAGTGACAAGTCTGCATGCAGCCTGTAGGCCTCCACCACCTCACTCCTCACCACTTGCCTGCGGTACTTATTATGTACAATTCATAAATTTTGATATATTTTGTGTATATATACTTCCATTTGATCATCTCCACAACCAAGGTAATTCACATATCCATTACTCACCCCCCATATTTCCTACTCTTTCTTAATCCTGTCCTCCTATCATCACCATGTCCTGTTTTCATTCCCATCCAATGAATTGATCTGATTTCTACCATTTGTTTGCACTTAGTCGTATTTTCTGTAAACACAATCATAATATAAGTCATATTTCTTAGTTCTTTTACTCAGTATACTTATTTTGAGATTTTTTCCATGTTATTGCCTATATCAATAGTTCATTCTTTTTTACTGCTGAATAGTAGTGTGTTGACTACATGTGCCAGTGTATGTTTATCCCTTTGCTCTTCAATGGATATTTGTAGTTTTATCTATTAAAAATAAAGCTGTTATGAGCATTTATATAGAAGTAATTGTAAAAACATAGGCTTTCATTTTCCTTGGGTAAATAACTAGTAACATAATAGCTGAATCATATGGTATGTATACTTTTAGCCTTTTAGTTCAACACTTTACAAAACTGTTAAATTTTGTACAAATTGTTTGTACCATTTTGCATTCTTACTAGTAGTGTATGGGAGTTCCAGTTGCTTTGTATATTACTTACTTTTGTGTAGCTATGATTAAAAATCTGAGAGAACAATGTACTGGAGGAAAGACTTATTTTGCTCACAGTTATAAAGGATTCAATTCATGGTCACTTAGCTGAATGTACTTGGTCAGAGCATCATGGCTACAGGAGTGTGTGGAGGAGGAGGTTGTTCACTTCCTGATGGACACGATGCAGTGGAGGAGACTGGTGACCACATATAATCTTCAAAAGCAGTGTTCTACTTCTTCCAACTAGGTTACACCTCCTAACATTTCCATAACCTACTAAAATAGCGTGATTTGCTGGGGTCCAAGTGTTCAACACATGAGCCTGTGGGGGCATTTCTTATTCAAAGTGTAAGTCTGCACTTTCATCAACACTTCGTGTGATCACTCTTCATTTTAGCCTAATAGGTGTGTATTGAAATAGTGTGTATTTCTTTAATGACTAATGATGCTAAGCATATTTTCATGGGGCTGTTTGCCATCTGTCCTCTCCCAAAGCAATCCCGAATACAATTAGCCATTGACAACCCTATGAGAGTTGCTATGAGTCAGATTGGACTTGAGGACACCCAGCACCAAGAAGAATTTGCCATCTGAGTCAGGCCTGGTTAGTACTTGGATGGGAGACCACCTGGGAACACCAGGTGCTGTAGGCTTGGGAAAATGACCCAGCCACCCACTCCTAAAGAACAACCAGCCATTGAAAACCCTATGAATAGTAGAGAAGCACTGACAATAATGTTGCACCTGTTGTACGTGGTCTCTATGAGTTGGACACAGACTTGATGGCATCTAACAACAACATATCTTGTTCAGTGAAATGTTTCTTCAAATCTCTCTTTCTCTCTCTCTCTCTCTCTCTCTCTCTCTCTCTCTATCTCTCTCTCCCTTCACCCTCTCTCTCACAGTACTTGAGTTGGGTTCAGGACCTCAAGTATGCTAGGCAAGTGCTGTGCCACTGAGCTGCACTCCCAGACCCCCTTTTTATTTTTCATCTTGGGACACGGTATCACTATGTGGAACAGGCTGCCTCTGGCCTTGAACCTGCAATCTGCCTGCTTCAGCATCCCAAGTCACTGACTTTGGAGGTGTGCACCATGGGTCCCAGCATTCTGCTCATTTTTTATTTGCTATTTTTGTGTAGATTTTTGAGCATGGCTTCAAAGCCATTAAAAATTGAGTTCAGGTTCCATTTGTTAAAATTTAGAGGGTTTGTGTTTAAAATTTTAATCCTATGTGTAGATAGATGAACAATTTTTTAGTATTCTTTTCAAATTTTAAATCAATGATGATACAAACTAAACAAAACAAAATGAAACATAAAAGCTGAACACAAACTCAATTTTCTTTGACTTCCTGTTCAGATTCAGAAAATATTTAAAAAATGCTTCAACCAAAAATGGGTTTAGGTTCTGGGTTCGTGTTCTGTTTGAAGGCTTTATATCTACATATAGGATTTAAACTCAAACCTGAATTGAATCCTAACCCTCTACATTTTAACATCTTTAACCAGAACCCAATTTTTCTCATGTATGAAGCCCTAGTTTTGAGAAGTTTTATAAGTTCATTTGTATAAAAGTCCTTTATTTGACATGTGACACTTTTTCAAAGGAATCAGTGTTGTTTACATAGGGCAAGGGCTGCTTAGATTACCTTTAAATGCATATAAATTGTGTTTGTAATATGAATCCCTTTTTATTAAAACATTATTTGTACAAATTAATGGATTTCACTACTACGTTTCCATACATGCATACATTGTGCGTTGGTGGTGTCCTCTCTCCCTTCTACCTTCTGTTGCCCTCCTCTCTCTTCCCTTCCCTCTCTCACTCCTTTTGTTCTACCTTCAATTTCCTAGTAGTCTGTTTTCTATATCCAGAGCATTTTTCTTAAGTTTCTGGATAGGAGAGAAAACATGTGATATTTGTCTTTCTATATCCAGGTTATTTTGCTTAACATGATGTCTCCAGTTCCATCCAATTTCCTGAAAATTACAGGATTCCACTTTTCTTTATTGCTGAATAATACTATAGCATGTATATATACACCACATTTTCTTTATCCATTCACTTATTGATGGGCTGATTCCATAATTTGGCTATTGAATGTTGTTGTTGTTGTTAGGTGCCGTCGAGTCGGTATCCGACTCATAGCGACCCTCTGTACAACAGGGGAAACACTATTGTCAGTGCTTCTCTGCTGTTCATAGGGTTTTCAATGGCAGATTGATTTTTGGGAGGGGGTTGCCAGGTCCTTCTCCCAAACCTACAGCACCTGGTGTTCCCAGGTAGTCTCCCATCCAGGTACTAACCAGGCCTGACCCTGCTTAGCTTCTGAGATCTGTCGGGATCGGATTTCACAGGGCTATGGCTGCAGGCTCTGGCTATTGAATAGTGCTTCAAAAAACACAGGTATATAAGTGTCTCTTTTGTACAAAGACTTCATTTCTTTCAGATATGCATATAAGTTTTAAAGGGTCATTTTAATTCAGTAGTTATTTTGGCCCATTTGCACTACTGTATAACAAAATTTCTTAGATGGGGCAATTTATAAAGAATAGAAATTTATTTGTCATAGGTTTGGTGGCTTGGATGTTGAAGATTCAGTCACCAGCAGGTTCAGTGTCTGGTCAGGACTCTGTCTCTGCTTCCAAGATGGTGCTCTGAATCCTGTATTTTCCAGAGGAGCAAATGCAATGTCCTCAGATGGCGAAAGGAATAGGAATATAAAAGGGTGTAAGTAGTTCCCTCCTTCTCTTTTATAAGGGCATTGGTTTCATTCATGAGGGTGTCCTCGTGGCCTAATCACCTCATAAATGCTGCACCTCTGAATTCTGTTGTGTTGGGTATTAAATTTCAACATAAATTTCAGAGCTGACAACAACTTTCAAACTTTCATTTGGTTTGTGGTAGAGTATGCTGATTGCATTGTTCACTGAGACCACTTTAAGTAGCAAGGATTTAGCATGCACTTAGAAGCTGATCTAGAAGGGAAAAGTTTCACCTGGTTTAATCACTCATCTTCATTCATTAGTATTGTCTTTAGAATCACTTTCATATTATTTATTTACTCATTTTGCAGTGCTGGGGATCAAACCTAGGATATTTTACATGCTAGGCAAGCACTCTATCACTGAGCTACATCAGAAGCTCTAATTTCCCTTTTTTAAAAATGAAACTTATCGTCAAAGAACAAGGGTTTTTCCAGTATAATGATGGGCACTGCTGGATACCTACTCAATACCAACCATTCCTTCTTCCTTGTCAGTAGAAGCCCGATTTTGCTCCAGTATCTGACCTTCAGTGATAGTGACCATGTCCTTTACTAGTTAGTAAATTGTGATTAGTCTAAGCCAATCATAATAATCTCTTATGATTTGCCACTATTTGAAGTATGGACATGGAACTCAATTTTCATTAATGATATGAGAAGGGGCCTTTTTGAAATTGTTTACTGAGTCTTTAAAGAGTATTCACAGGATGGTATGTTCTCTTCATTAGTGGTTATGGCTATGTCTAGATGTTATGGCTGCAGCTGCAGTTGTCTTGTGATTGTGGAAAGAATAAGCCTGGGGACGAAACTGCCATTGCATGGCAGGGCTGAAAGATGGCATGAACCTTGTCCTTGAATTATTATTTGAGATAGTAAAAAATAAAACAAAACAAAATCCCCTGTAGCCATCTGACCTTGGAACTTTGTATTAGTGTATTAAAAATTTTCTTTATAGTTTACACTATTTGAAGCAGAACTTCCTGTTGCATATGGCTGAAAACTTACTAACAAGCGTTTTCTAAAACATATATCACTGCCTATTCAGCTCCATCACTGCCCATATTACTGCCCACTCAACTCAGCCAGCTTAACTTGGTGCCATGTGATTTACAGGTTGCAATTTTATGCACCTCTGATCATTTGTATGCCATCTACTGTATTAACATCTCTGATCTCTGATTGCCAGACTTGTATTCATCTTTCAGTATTTTGATTTTGTCCCTTTCTTTCCCTTTTGTAACATAGCTTCTTCACATTGACTTTGAGCTTCCCACCTACTACCTGAATTCAACTGAACCCTCAATCTCTCCATAAACTCCACCCCCATCCTAGTTCAGTAATGGTCAACACCATCTCTGATAACTGGCACCTCTTCCACTATTTCCTTTTTCAAATTTTGGTACTTTCTTTGCAAATGACCAAGGTAGAAACCAAGAAGCTATTCTTGCTGGTTCTTTTTTAATCCTAACGTCTGATTGGCTATCAAGTATTGGTTATTTTAACCTTGAAATGTTTCTCAAATTTTCCTTCTCCCTTCTTTATTGTCATTATTCTAGCTCAAGACATCACTTCCTCCTACATGTTACAATATCAACCTCCCTCCTGTTTTCTTGTCTCCAGCCTTACCATTTCCAGTGCACTTTTGACAGTGAGAAGAAACTTTCTGAAATGTTGACTATGTTACTCCAATGCTCAAAGCTCTTTCTCCCATTGTGTGCAGGAGAAGTGATCCTTCTGCCTCAGCCTCCTGAATAGCTGAACTACAAATGTACCTCTGCACATCGATGCAGAAGTCATTAAGTGAAACATTGGCCTCCATGGTCTGACTTTGGCTTACTTCCCCAGCCCCATGCACTATTACTTCCTTCCTCAAACCTTGTTACCCAGCAATGATGAATGCTTAGTAGTTTCTATGGAGCACATCATGGCATTGTTTACCTCCATTCCTTTTCCCATAGCCTTCTCTTCCCAACATGCCTCCTCACCTTTCATACTGTTTTCCTACTTATTCAGCATTCCTCAGTTCAGGAATCACCTCCTGATATATTTACTTAACCCTACTCAATCTGTGAGTTTCCTTGCCTTCATTGATGCTCTCTCACAGCATCCCGTATTTCATCATTGGCCTTAACACATAGATGGCCCTCCGTACCCACGAGTTCTCCATTTGCAGATTCAAGCATGTACAGATGTTTTTCCCTGTCCTTTTTTCCCTAAGTAATACAACAAATAACTATTCATATAGTGTAGTATTTATGTTATATTAGATGCCATAAGTAATCAGAGATTATTTGAAATATGCCAGAGTATGTGCATTGGTTATATGTAAATACTCAACCATTTTACATAACAGATTTGAACATCTGCAGATTTTGATATGGGGGTAGTCTTGGAACCAATCCTCTGCAGATACCAAAGGATGATTATGTATTATTATGGTCTATTTATGTGACACTATCTCCTCATAAGGGCTGAGGTTTAGCTCAGTTGGTAGAGTGCTGCTCTGTGGCCTCTGAGGCCCTGCATTTGAACCCCAGTACCACCAAAATAGGAGAAGGACTTCGCAATACACTCCTGAAGCAATCTCAAAATAATCAGCCATGGAAAACCCTATGAGGGTCGCCATGAGTCGGACACGACTTGACAACAACTAACAACAACCAAAACATTTCCCCATAATAACCCCCACTCCTTAAATGCAGGATATTTATCTTACTCATCACTATATTCCTAGCAACTACCCAGAATAAAACTCATCAGCTAAAAAAGTCTTTGGCTTCTACCTCCTGATGCTCCATTGCAATGGATAATGTACTTTTGCCTGAAATCCATGAATCTTGAGGATTGCTGACACTACTCTGAGACAAAAGATGAGGTATTAGGCTCTGAGGAAATCTAGTAGTGTGGAGCTACAATGAATTAGACAGAACAAGTTGGCTGTACTCACCACTCAGTTGGCAGATGAAGAGATAATTGCTTAGCTTAAATTCATGGATCAACCAATCAAATACCACCTCTTCCCACCACTGAACCTTCAGCTCGGGATATTCATATGTGATTCTACATAATCATCATTCTTCTTTCTGAAAATAAAGCTTTTAGTGGGCTCTCAATGTTCTTAGTTCATAGATAAAAATCCAAGATGGTGTTTTTCTCCACTCACTGTGTAATGGAATGTTGATAGACTCTTGCTGTAACTTCTTCACCAGCTCCTCTAGCCAAGAATTCACAACTGCTAAATTTCATAGTAAAACATTCCCTTTCTATATCCATTTTCAACTAAGAGTTGGAAATCCTCACACTCATACAAATGTCTGCTATGATTTGTTTCTAGATATCTGCCAACTTCATCCATACATTCTTGGTCCCACCAGACTGTCTAACTGGACCACCCTTTAACTGGTAGACATTAACAAAATACACCCTGGCTTTAGATGTTTAATGACCGAGAGCATCCGTATGAAGGGGTCATGCAACTTATTTCTTACTGCCTACTTTTTCCCTTGTTTCTCAACTCATTCTTGCATTCTCATTCACCTTGGAATCATTCTATTTCTTATATTTTACTTTGCAGCCTTTTGTTTGATTTTAATTGCTGTTTTAAAATCAGCATTGCAGGCTGGGATGGAGCTTAGTATGCTCAAGGTCCTGGATTCCATCCCCAGCACTATAAAATAAATAAATAAATAAATAAATAAATAAATAAATAAATCAGCATTGCTGTTTCTAGAATCTCAGATAAGTATGCTGCATTTCAGAACATGAAGAGTTGTTTTCTGGGGACCTTTAAGATAGGAATCATTTATTTGCCAAAAGATTCTGAACACTTACTATATTCTATATCCTATACATACTATAATGGACAAATTAGGCCATATCTCTGCATCATGTACATTCTGTATGGAAGAGCACACACTAAACAATGTAAATATGCAAGATATATGCTAAACTGTGATTCAAAAGAAGTGTGGTGGAAAGCATGGTGGTCATGGGGTTGTAACTTTATACAGGACAGTCCAAGAACTTCAAGTCCAAGACTTGAAAGAAGTGAAGGGTGGAATCATGTCAATGCCTGTGGGGAAAATATTAAAGGTAGAGAGAACAGCAGGTGGAGAGGTTCAGGGGTAGGAAACATATTTGAGAGTTTCAGAAATAATAGGTCAGTATGACTGATCCGATCTGAAGGGAGCAAAGGTTGAGTGGCTGGAGATGAGTTTAGAGAAGAAAAAAAGAATCAGATCTGGTCATTGTAACCCTTTTTTCTGTACTTGAGGGTTGAACCCAGGGCCTTATACATATTTTGCAAGTGCTCTACCACTGGGCTGTACCCTAGCCATTTTCAGTTGTTTTGAAACATGATCTCACTAAGTTGTGCCGGCTGATTCTAGTTTCAAACTCATGATTGTCCTGCCTAAACTTCCCAGGTCATGAAGATTACACACATGTGCCATTATGATTGGTTTCATCATAACAATTTTAAATTCATTCTGAGATATACCATTTTTGAGAAAAGGAGTTATATGACATGGCTTATGTTTAATAGGCTCATTCTGGGTACTGTGTTGAGGGTAGATTTTTTGGGAAGGCAGGCAAAAATGGAAGCAAGGACTAATCACTCACACACACACATACAAAAAAAGATAGTGTCAGTGGAGGTGGTTAGAAGTAATTGCATTCTGAATATGTTCTGGAAGTATTGTTGAGATAACTTTCAGGTAATGGGGACAAAATGAAATTAAGGATGAGTCTCATATTCTTTAGCCTGGGGACAGCTGGAAAGATGTAGTTGCCTATCACTGAAATAAGGAAAAATGCTGGAAAGGTACATTTGAAAGACAATATCATGAAGTTTGTTTGTGGTCTGTTAAGGCTGTAAAACCTTTGAGGCTTCCAAGAAGAGATGTATGGCAAACTGTTGGATACATGAGCCTGGAGATCCTGCAAGAATTATGATCATACATAGTGGATGTCATCAGCATAAAGATAATATTTAAGGAAAGGATGAGATTATCAAACAGGGCCCCAGGATTCAATAGATAAAGAAGAGAATGAAAGTAAAGATTGAGCCCTCAGACACTCTAGAAATTGGGATAATGAGAGGAATCAGCAAATGAAACTGATCATGAAAGGCAATGAGGTGGCAGTGTGTGGGGTTTTGGAAGCTAAGCAATGCAGGGAGGGAATGATCAACTTTAACTTTACTACTGCTAAAGCAAATATGTTTGAAAATGGATTTTGCAATGTCATGGCCATTGGTGGTCTTGCAGAGTAGTTTCAGTGGAATGATGGTGATAAAAAAGCCTGACTCCTGGGGTTTAGGAGAGAATAGGTACATGATAGGATTTTTAATTGAGGTTTGTTATAAAAAATAAAAGTGTGGGCAGGACATTGAACAAGGGAGACAGGAAAAGAATTGATGCTTTTGAATTATGGTGCTGGAGACGTCTATTGAATATACCATGGACTGCCAAAAGAACCAACAGATGTGTCCTAGAAGAAGTGCAACCAGAGTGCTTCTTGGAAGCCAAGAATGGCCAGACTGCATCCTACATATTTCAGACTTGTAGTCAGGAGAGATCAATCCCTGGAGAAAGACATCATGTTTGGAAGAGTGGCAGGTTAGCTGTAGCCATATCCCAAGATCTAATCCTGTCAACTCTCAGTAGCTAAGCAAGGTACTAGTTTCACCTCATTTATATTTTACCTTCCTTAGGAAGAGCTTTATCTGCTGAACTACAATATATCAAACCCAAACATGCCTCAGGGGCTGACTTCTAGAGTAATTGAGCTTTGAGAGAAAGCAGATGAAAGACTAGAGACAGTAAGAAAGGGGATGGAGAGAAAGTGGAATAGAAAAAAAGCAGCACTTTTCAAGGATAAAAAGGCCATTAGTTAACCAAACTGGTGTAGAAATAATACCTTAAAAAGAACTAAAAGGATAAATAACAGTTGTAAAGGGGTGGGGGAGGGAGAAGCATGAAAGATATGGGAAATATGGGAAAAGAGTATAAAAATATTATTGACAGTCTTCAGTTATGCTTCTGAAAGAATGGAGCTAATTTACTTATAATTGAGGCATTTAAAGAGAATTAATAATCATTACTTATGATTTACAAGGGGCTGGGATTTAGCTCAGTTGGTAGAGCACTGCGCTGCAGTCTCTGAGGTCTCAAGTTCAATTCCCAGCACTGCAAAAATGGGAGAAGGGCCTGGCAATCCACTCCCAAGGCAATCCCGAAACAATTAGCCATTGAAAACCCCATGAGGTTAGCTATCCGACTGGACACCACCTAACAACAACAACAAAAACAACATGATTTACAAAGAATTTTACATGTTTACTTACTCTCAATAGCTCAAAAAGGAAACTACCATACATCCTTTTTTACAAATGAAGAAACAAAGAAATTAAATCACTTACCTAAGCCCTTCTCTCTCTGAGTTCAAAGCCACTGCCCTCTTCATTGCTCAAAACATTACCCAGTTGAAAGGGATGGAGTGAGATGTATGTAAAAATATCCTTTTAAAAAGGTATTACTTGAATACATCTTTCATTTTTATCTTTGAAACTTATAGGTACAAAATGTCATAGTATGTTTACTATTTAGTCCAAAATATAAGTATGCTAACTATAGACACACTGTTTGAAAAGTTTATGGGAAATCCAAATGCAAGTGAAAATATTCCTCTGAATTCATGCATTTCATTTAACAT